>JADBJO010003650.1:66664-84164 GCA_016801955.1 Conus betulinus | reverse complement strand
TATGACCACCCTGTGTAAAGTACGAGTGCATGTGCACAAGACATTCTTAAGCTGCTGATGAAACTGTGCATAGGTAGTAGAGGATTGGGCTAAAGACCTTTGCTAATCCTGGATCAATAAGACAACAGCTGTGATACACATGATCAGCGGGCTGCGTCAGCCGGTGTTCAGCACTTAAACTTAATCAATATGCTCCCCTACCTATCCTACATTATTTCATTAAGGAAAAAAAAGACACAAGGCTTTATGTTGGTGATGATTTTGATGAAGTAGTAAGGCACGAGTGTGCAGTGTGTGTGTGTGAGTGTGTGTGTGTGTGTGTGTGTGTGTGTGTGTGTGTGTGTGTGTGTGTGTGTGTGTGTGTGCATGTATATGTATTAGTGTGGGTCTTATGAGAAGGAGAGAAGAGAATCAAAAAAAAAAAAAAAGAAACAAAAACAAAAACAAGAACAATAAATGGTAAGAATGAAAATCAAAAACAAAAAGACTGAATGAAACAAAGAAAAGAAAAGAAAAGATACACACTCTACCTGTATACTGCAAACTCGTCCATATTTTGCGCAAGCACATTCTTTTTTCTTCTTCCAGATTTAAACTGTTAAACACAGTTTCCACCTATCAGCATTACAAGTGCCGTGATGACTACTTTACCTCTACTGTCTGTGAGGTAGAATGCAAAGAACGAATGCTGTCCTTCCCTTCTCTAACAAGGAGCTTAATCCAGTCACAAGTAGGCTGTGAGCCCTGGAGGGGCTCAGAGATCTCTCTGTACCACCACCTTGAAAAAGATTATGACAGTTCCGTCTTTGTAGAGAGGGGTCTTAAAAAAATAGTATGACAATTCCGTCTTTGTAGAGAGCGGCTTAAAAACTCTTTACATGGAGGAAAACACCGATACAGAGTATGGGCAATATCAGAACTGTTCATGATGCGACAGTCGAGTAAATGTGGGGGAAGATCACTTCAATTCCCATACAGATTGCCTCTCACACGGCTCAAATGTCAGGCTGCTTACAACATCACATTCAGCAGCAAAACACAAAGGCTGATGTGATCTTTGGCTGGAAGTCAGGGAGGGGGGAGTGGGGAGGGGCAGAGGGCAGTAAGGGAGCATACCTGCCAAAAGTTTCTATCGTCAGAATGTGTCCAATCCTGAACGTGGAGGAATTTTTTCATCATTTTTTTTTTAAAAAAAAAAACAACAACAACAACAACAACAACAACAACAAAACGCACCTACATGACTCCAAAACAGGCACAAAGACATGTTATCATAGGCATTACAACTGCATTATGTACATGTCTATATAAGAATTATCCACAACACTAAAAATCTGCATCACATTGTTTAGTCCCCTAAAAAAAAAAAAGAAAGAAAGGAGAAAAAGACAGCTTCTACATACATAAATTCCTAAACAACGCCTAGGTCTCCCTCATCTTCAAAAAGAGGCAGAACAGGAAGAGTATTTGTAAAACAAAGGCAGTCTCCCTCTCTCTTCATCCAAAACATGTTCGTCCTTCTCACAGTTGCAGCACAACGAACACTGCTAATCAAAACCTATGTGTGTCTGTTGCTTTTTCTTCCTCTCTCTCACCTTTACAAACAGGCAGGAAGTGAAAAATATTAAACAACAAAGTCTCTCTCTCTCTCTCTCTCTCTCTCTCTCTCTCTCTCTCTGAACACATCCTTAGCAATAAGCATGATACAAACAATTTTTGTTGTTGACAAAACCGAAGTCTCTCAGTTTTGTAACAAAGTTTAAGCCTCTCTTTTCTTTGTCTGTCCGTCTCCATCTTTAATTCTAAATTCCAACCTGAACAACTTCTGTCTCTATCTTTCATTCTGACCTCCAACCTATCCAACTTCTGTCTCTATCTTCCCTTCTAAATTCCAACCTATCCACCTTCTGTCTCTATCTTTCATTCTGATTTCCAACCTGTTCAACTTCTGTTTCTATCTTTCATTTCAGCTTCCAATCTATCCAACTTCAGTCTCTATCTTTCATTCTGACTTCCAACCTAACCAACTTCTGTCTTGTATCTTTCATTCCGACTTCCAACCTATCCAACTTCCGTCTCTATCTTTCATTCTGACTTCCAACCTATCCAACTTCCGTCTCTATCTTTCATTCTGACTTCCAACCTATCCAACTTCCGTCTCTATCTCTCATTCTGACTTCCAACCTATCCAACTTCCATCTTTATCTTTCATTCCGACATCCAACCTATTCAACTTCGGTCTCTATCTTTCATTCTGACTTCCAACCTATCCAACTTCCCTCTCCATCTTTCATTCCGACTTCCAACCTGAACAACTTCTGTCTCTATCTTTCATTCATTCCGACTTCCAACCTGAACAACTTCTGTCTCCATCTTTCATTCCGACTTCCAACCTGAACAACTTCTGTCTCTATCTTTCATTCCGACTTCCAACCTGAACAACTTCTGTCTCTATCTTTCATTCTGACTTCCAACCTGAACAACTTCTGTCTCCATCTTTCATTCCGACTTCCAACCTGAACAACTTCCGTCTCCATCTTTCATTCCGACTTCCAACCTGAACAACTTCTGTCTCCATCTTTCATTCCGACTTCCAACCTGAACAACTTCTGTCTCTATCTTTCATTCTGACTTCCAACCTGACCGACTTCTCCTCTCCTCCCTACTCTCCTTTCCTTCTGCCTTAGTTTCTGTTTCTTTTCCTCCTCCCCACTGCCAAGCATGACCAACCAGCCCCCTGTCCTACAAAAAATGCCTCCCACTTCATCAGTCACGCACCAAGGGAGGCTGTCAATCCGCCCTTGAGACACGATGTCCTCTTCTTTCTATGGTGTATGCACACGTCACCAAAGTTTCAGTAAAAACAATGCAACATCAACAAATGGAAAAAAAAAAAACAACAAACCAAAAATCCCGACAACAACAACAACAACAACAAAACACACACAGAAGAAGGAGAAAAAGACGAAAAAATGGAATTGGAAGAAAAAAAAAGTGTCAGTTTCACTTTCATTCTTACTTTTTTGCTGTCTCATCCTCTTTGTCATTTCAATTGCATTACCCTCCCCCCCCCCCCCCCCCTGCTGGTCATTCTGGTCCCCTGTCCATGCCATACCCTAAAGTTTCTCCCGCCACAGCTACAACACAGGAACCATTCAGTGTCATGTCGTCATGTGGCAACCCACCAGAGGAGACAATGCACTGTAGCTAGCTCTCTTCGGTGGTGTTCAGTGATGCCTGTTCTGATCCAACATAAACAGGACACCCACCACCTACAAAGCCTTCCGCTGACAAACAAAGCTGCCGACTTCCAGGGCTAGCATGGGTGAATGTTCCCCTCGGAAAGGTGGCCATCAAGCCCGTCCAACGACAGTTTCCCATGAACGCACTCAAACCACAAGACGATAACACATCATCAGGTTCATACCTTAAGATCTGTGTAAGTGACATCCTTAATACATAACAAAACTCAACACTACCAGAAGCATCAACCATTCACCTAATTTATCGCCTTCAGTTTGAAGTCAAAAATGTTTTCAAATAAAGTTTTTAAAACATGATTCACCCCTAAAAATCCCATGGTGGGCAAACAGACACAGCGGACTGGACTGCACTCTGAACAGCGCTCCTTCAGTAGTCCGTGGACCAGCTGCTGGGTAACGAAATTGGAGCAAAATGAAAAAAGACTTTTCAAGTACAAAGACAGGCAACAGGCTCAAAAGACAGAAAAAGAGTGGTCAACAGTTGTGAAAGATGCAAAAAATTTTTTTTTAAAAAAAACAAAACAAAACAAAACACCCACCAGACCTGTCAGGGTAAAGTAACATGAATAAGAAAATAAAATACTGTAAAGTAATACAAATGAGGAAATAGATGGCACAGAATTTCCTAAAGGAAGGGATGCAATCATGTAAAGTAACATTAAAGAGGAAACAACTGGCACAGAATTTCCACAAGGCTGGGATACCACGGTATAAAGTAACACAAAAAAGGAGATAACTGTGCCACAGAACTTCCAAAAGGTAGAGCTACTGCAGTGTAAAGCTAAACAAAAGAGAAAACAGCTGTCAGAGAATTTTCAAAAGGCTGGAATATATCATACTATATAGAGTAAAGTAACACAAAAGAGGAAACAACTGGCACAGAATTTCCACAAGGCAGGGATACTACAGCGTAAAGTAACACGAAAAAGGGCAGAACTGCCACAGAACTTCCAAAAGGTAGGGCTACTGCAGTGTCAAGAAACACAAAAGAGAAAACAGCTGTCACAGAATTTCAAACAGCTTGGGATATATCATACTACAGAGAGTAAAGTAACACAAAAAAAAGAAATAACTGACACAGAATTTGCAAAAGGTAGGGATACTCTGGTCAAATAACACAAAAGAGGGAGTAGCAGGCACAGAATTTGCAAAAGGTATGGGTACTCTGGTGTAAATAACACAAAAGACGGAGTAGCTGGCACAGAATTTTCAAAAGTATGGGTACTCTGGTGTAAATAACACAAAAGAGGGAGCAGCTGGCACAGAATTTTCAAAAGGCAGAGATACTACAGAGTAAAATAACACATTAGAGGAAATAAACGGCACAGAATTTTCAAAAGGCAGAGATACAATGGTGTAAAGTAACGCAAACTAGGAAATAGCTGACACAAAATTTTCAAAAGACTGAGATGCTGTAGTGTAACGCAGCAGACAGAATAACTGGCACAGAATTTTCAAAAGGTCGTGATACTCTAGTGTTAAGTCACACACACACACACACACACACACACACACACACACACAAAAAAACTGGCTGAGAATTTCCAATGGCAGAGTATCAGTCTATTCTGATATAGCTTGGCAAACCCATGAGGGAGGAGTAAAAGTTGGTCAAGGCTGACAAAAAAAAGAAAGGAAGGAGATTGAGAAGGCAAATGGTTTTATCAGACAAAAGATGTCCAACATGTGCATATATCATAAACATGATAGACACATACGAATATGTTGTAAACCATCAAAGCATCAAAGCACAGCAGTTGCACCACACACTGATCAATCCATGGATTATTTTATGTGTAACATCTGCTCCCTGTTCCTATTCCATCGAATAGTTGTTCGTTTCTAATGCAGCCGACCAGACCCTACACAGGCCTAATCAATAGTTGCACTATAGTGGTAAACAAAATATCCGTGCATTACGTCTAAACCACAGCATCAGAAAACTGTTGCAAAGCAAATTGTGATTTTTGCTTTCTGTGGTCTTGGTTTAGCATTCCAATCACAACGTCTGTCCCAATCAAACTAGAAGAACGTAAATAGTTATAGACAGCTTACTAATCACATCGCCTGCACCAAACAGAGGGATGTAAATAATCATGTTCACATATACAGACATCCCAATTACCATACTTGTACCAAAGAAACAAAAGGAATGTTTTAAAATACAGAATACTACATCTGTACCAAAAGGATACATACTACTTATTATGCCCACAAAGGAATGTGAATGATCATACACACAGCATGCTAATCACTATGCTCATACCAAATAAACTAAAGGAATGTCAGTAATCATCATATGGTATTATAGTGCCTGAACAAACACAAACTTGAGGAATGCTAAAGATCATTAACGATACGCACACTGTGAGATCTCATCATCCCAAACAGCAGATCTTTCATTCAAAGCGCTGTGAAGAGGGTGTGTATATACACACACATAAACATGCACGCGCGCGCGCGCATACACACACACACACACACACACTATTCTTTGATGAATATTCAACATGTGTTATAGACAGTGTTTAGAGCCAGTCAATTAGGGTTTCGTTTGCAAGAATGTAGGGAAATGTGTCTGGCACCACAAATTGCTCCAGTTTTGTTGGTGTGTTGTGGTGGTGGTCTTTTTTGTCACAGCATTTTCCTTTTTTTATGTTGCTGTTACATTTATTTATGTTTACTTGTGTGCAAGTGTTGAATGTATGCCTCTGTGTGTGTGTGTGTGTGTGTGTGTGTGTGTGTGTGTGTGTGTGTGTGTGTGTGTGTGTGTGTGTGTGCGTGCGTGCATGTGTGTGTGTGTGCATGTGCACGAGCGGGGCAAGTGTGAGTGTATGTGTGTGTGCGTGTGTATCTGTGTGAGTTTTGTGTGCACACATGCAGGCTCATGTGTGTGTGTAAGTGTGTCCAAATACACTTACATGCAAGATATCCAAGTACGACTATTTAATGACTGACCTAAAACGAGTACTATAAAAGAAGAAAAAGAAAGCTCCATAATTAGTTAACTCAAAGAGCATACTGTACATATCCGATTGTCTTTTATTCTTGATATTCTTTCTCTTCACACACACACACACACACACACACACACACACACACACACACACACACATAGCACATAAATGTGTGCATGCACATACATACACACACACACATGCATGCACATGCACGCGTGTGCGCACATGCGCACGCGTGCACACACACACACATACACACACACACACACACACACACACACACACACACACACTTTCGTCATGACTTTAAAACAATTACCTGGTTGTGATAGTCTGGAAATAATGACGATGTGTCTGACATGAAGTGGTGACAGTTGTTGAGGCGATGGTGACGAAAAACACACACACACACTTTGCTCAGTGGCTTGCAATCCACATTCATATCTATTACACAAAAGTTACTTTTTTTGTTGTTTTTTTTTTTATAGCAGACGCCTTACAAACTTGGCTGCACAAACAATTCCTTTTCCATTAATGTTCAAGATTTACAGTACACCGGCATGCTTCAAACACAGTTGCGGAAGAGAGCGCTCTTTTTCCAATGATCAAAATCTACAGCAATAGCGTTTCCAATTCAGTCTTCCACAAATTCCTTCTTTTCAAATGGTCGCTCTCACAGTCACTCTAATATGTCCATTTGCAAACATTCCTTTCGAAGTCACAAAGATTAAAAAGGAGGACAGTCTGAACCTCAAGGCAGAATAGACGCAGGAATCAGTCTTCATATACTGATGACTGAATTAGTGAATATTGAATACAGGTTTGGAAGTTGCAAGACTGATGTCTGTTTATCAAAATTCACTGTTAATTTCACAGAACTGATGACCAAAAACTAATGCCGCAGCCTATAAGCAAATTCAATCAAACTATATAATCATAACACACACCCAAATTTGAAAGCTGACGAAAACTTATACATGGTAATGCACAGAATCTGATCTTTAAACATGGAAAAAACAAACAAATGAACAAACAAGACAAAACACACACACACACACACACACACACACACACACACACACACACTTCAACCATTCAAATTAAATAAACAACAAAAAGTAAACACTGAGCTCTGCAATCATACCAAACCAAAATTCAAACATTGTACACAGTTTCTGCTGTGTCCAAACCAAAAGGCACCAGCAGTAATAATAATACAGTCACCTGTATATCCAAACTTGATAATACAGTTACCTGCATCACCAAACTTCTTTCTTCTTTTCATCTGATGTCACAAACAGGTACTCAACTTTGGCCTTGAAAAAAAAAGCCTCCACTAAACCTGTTTTTTTTAATCTCTTTGTTACCAATTCTAACACAAGCCATTCTTCTCCGAAATTTCTTTCAGTTTCTCAATATCCTATATCCTCACAAATTCTAAAGAAGCTTTTCTCTTCTGCAAATAAAAAGAAAAAATAATATTCAACACAACTTCTGCAAGCTGCCGAAATGTGCCCACCATGAGAAGACAAGAAACAGCGCAGTTTGCTTATAGTGAAGTAAGAGAAGGAAAGCTGGCCCACAAGATTATACTGTGACTGGGGGAAGAACTGATGGGAGGAGCCTACTGTCGTTACAACAGCTGGGGAAAGTGGAGAAGGAGGCCACTCAATGTGCGAGGCAACTTCTCCAATAAAGCGATTACACGTCACTCACGTTGCAGGTTGCATTTCTCTTTCTCTCTCTCTCTCTCTAGTGTGTGTAACTGTAAGTGCCTGTGTGTGTGCACAGCAGAGGTGTGTGTGTGTGTGTGTGTGTGTGTGTGTGTGTGTGTGTGTATGTGTGTGTATGAGTGCGTACATGTGTGCGTGCGTGTGTGTGTGCATGCGCTTGAGACATAGATTTGTGTGTGTATTTTTTGTATTTGCATGTGCGCTCTAGCATGTGTGTGACTCTGTGTGTGCGTGCACATGAGTCTTAAATAACTAGTGTGTGTGTGAGAGACAGAGACAGAGAGAGAGAGAGAGAGAGAGAGAGAATATGCACATGTGCATATGCATGCACATGTATACTATACGAGTATGTACGTATGTATGTATATATGTATCATACCTCTGTGTGTGCATGTGCGTGTGTGTGTGTGTGTGTGTATGTGTGTGCGTGCGCACGCATGAGAGAGAGTGAGTGAGTGAGAGAGAGAGTGGAGTGTGTGTGTGTATGTATGTGCATGTGTGCTTACATGTATGTGTGTGTGTCCGTCTGTGTGCGTGTGTGTGTATGTGTGCGCGCGCGTGTGTGCGCATGTGAGTATGTGTGCGTGTGTGCATGTGTGTGAAACTCAAGACTGCACATGAACAGTACGTTTCAATGCAGGTGAGCATGCGAAGTATGCATACTTGCATGCGGCTCCCCTGGCATTTGGACACACACAGCATCAAGACAAAAGACATCTTCTCCAACATGGACTCATTGGTCATCATTGAGCAGGATTTACTTTGGCAGTACTTACCTAAGTCGGAACTTAATGTCACGTGAGTTTCCATCTAACCCTACTGTCAATCAGAAAACAAGTTTGAATTCCATCACATTACCACTACATAACTTTTCCACCTGGTCTTGGTGCAAGCAAATTTGTGTGCATATGGGCAAGTGTGTACACTCACCACATCTGCATGTGTGAATGTGTACAGCACAGCAGGCAAAAAAAAAAAAAGAAGTATCGTTTTACACAGCCAGTCGTTGGAACGATTGTCTGCTGGCAACTGACTCAAGTTTCCTACAGATTTTGATGTGTATTGATTAGGAAGCTGGATGAGGCTCACAGAAAGCAGCAGCATGTACTGGCTGAAAACGTAGGTACCCTTTCTTGGTGTGCCTGCAGCAAACGATTTATTGATTTATTCACACAAGTGCAGAATGTTACACAACAGATGGTGAAATGAACCAAATTTGAATGTACTGACCGGCACATGTTTGTTCTCAAAACAAGAATAAGAAAATAAGGGAATAGACTGGTGACTGAAACCAGCTTTTGTTTATTTACTGTCAATCATGTATGCTGTACAACTAGCAAACACAAAAAACAGCAAAAAAAAAAAAAAAAAAAAAAAAAAAACAAACAAGCAGAACAAATCAGCTCCATTTACAAGAACGTTTGGATCAAGAGAGATAGAGAGGACTCTGACAAGAAGGAAGAGAGAGAGAGAGAGAGAGAGAGAGAGAGAGAGAGAGAGAGGGAGGGAGGGAGGGAGGGAGAGCGACAGATAGACAGACAGACAGAGAGACAGAGAGAGTGAGACAGAGAGAGAACATTTTGGAAGTCACTTTAAATGCTGACTGGCATTTTACTCATCATTATATTTGATAAAGTAAGGAACTTAAGCCTCTACAATGAAATAAATGGTACACAAACAATACTGTCGTGAAAGCCAAATTGTGCAAATAATCTAGTAAAAAGGCACTTCTCTGCATTCATTTATTTACATCACTCTTTCATTAAACCAAAGGCAGCATTAGAAAAATGAGCGCAGTGTTATTTCCAACACATGATCAACATTATCTACGGAAGTGTTACAAAAACTGCAGAACCTGTAGCCCCTTCCAATCTCCTTGGATAAACAAAAAAGTGCATAAACACTGTCTGTTATTATTTTTAGTGAATCCATAGCAGCTTTACAGCATGTACCTTCTGCGCAAATAGTAAGCACGATTTCCATCAGGATATACATATTCTGTAAACTGCAAAGGTTTGGTTTTAAATTATTTGCTTTCAAGATTTCATTCTTCTGCCTTTATCAAATAGCAAAAGGTTGCTTGAAACACAGTGATAAATCTGAGTGCTCACCATTCTTGGCAGCCATCATCATACTTTTAAGGACACTCTCAATTATCTTTTACTGACAGTCAGCAAAAGCAAAAAAAAAAGAATATTAGTATTATGCTTTTCTTACATATGAGAGATGCTGTCCTGTATCATTAAAAAAAAAAGTACACACATTCAAAGTATTTGCTATTTAATATTTTCAAAAGATGACTTCATTCCATTAGAAGCTGGATCTCAAGAATAAGAGTTAAGCAAGAACTTATGCTAAATTTGGGGGTCCACATGTACAAAACTTTGTACGCTTCAAAGGCTTTACTCAAAACTGATTACAGGTGATGAAATTTTTGTCTAACTTCTAGGTCAGATTGAGTGTAAAGAGACCCACTGGGGGAAGTTAAACAACATATGTCACCATAAACACTGATCTGATAAAGCCTTATACATTTAAACAAAATTTGCAATTCAGAAATATTAATACAAATATCTTGGACACTCTTCTGTGCAGTTTTTTTTTTTTTTTAAATTATTACCATTATTATTATTTTTTTGCTTAATCTTCACTCCAAATACATCAGCAACATCTACACAGAGTTATTGGAAAAAATATATCTGGGGGTAACAGTTATCACAAGTGAATCAAATGTAAAGGGATGAAAGATTTTAATACTACAATTCTGCCCAGAAAGGTGTGTATATTTTCACATTGTTACACTGCCCAGATTTGTTAATTGGTGTTCTAATCTTATTATGAATTAAAATGTGACTGATTTTCTAATCATATTATGGATTAAAATACACCTGATGTTTTAATCATATTATGAATGAAGATTTATCTGATGTTCTGTTCATATTATGAATTAAGATGTATCTGATGCTCTGATCATATTAAGAATTAAGGATGTATTTGATGTTCTAATCATATTATGGATTAGGATGTATCCGATGTTTTAACAATATTATGAATTAAGATGTATCCGATACTCTAATCATATCATTAATTAAGATGTTACATATGATTACTAATTATAACAAAGCATTATTTTAAATCATTAGTAAACCCAAGTCCTAACATCTGGATTGCAATCATCATCATCAGCATCATCGTCGTCATCACTGTTGTTGCTGTCGTCATCGTCTTCATCATCCCTTGCCTCTCTTGCAGCTTATGGAGCTGAATGAGACACTCCTCTTTCCAGTTTGATGGTACATCATTTTCTTCTCAAATCTGCTCATACTGACAATGCTACATTTCAAAAGGTTTGTTCTCATTTGCCTTCAGCGCTTCTGTGGGTGGGTCTGGAACCTAGTTCTGCTAATTTTCCATTCTTCATCTTGGACATTGCTCTTTTTTGTTTGTTTGCTTTGCTTCTTCCCTGCTGCAGGCTATGGGCAGATGGTGCTTATTAGCTGGCAGGGCATGAACAAAATCCCTACAGCCCCTATGGCTGGTTTCCCTCCTTTACTGTCATCCACCCCCTTCTTACTTACCTCCCCTCTTCTCTTCCGCTATTCAACAGTGTTGTATACGTATTATACACACATGGGACTTGCATCCAATCAAACAGTCAGAACGTTCTGTCATGTATCCGACTGTCATGATTTGAAATACTCATGGGGTTGGATTTTTTTTCCCCCCCTTTTTTTTTTTCTCTGAAGATTGTCTCTGTCCACCCAGCAGTAAATAGTACCTGATTCAGCTCAGGGAAGGGCAAGGTGGTGGTAGAAAAGGAATGAGCTCCTTCTTCCCATAAAGCCCTGTCCTTGACACGAAAACCTCTTCCATTTCTCTGCCCTCAACAGCCATCAGGCTATGAAATTCTAACCTTTAAAAATGTGTGTGTGTGCATACTTGTGTGCGTGTGTGTGTGTGTGTGTGTGTGTGTGTGTGTGTGTGTGTGTGTGTGTGTGTGAGCAAACTTGTGCTGTTCATTTCCTCTGGATTAAGTTAAGCATAATGTTTTCTATCAAATCTGCCTCATAGAATGAACACAAAGGCGGGGTACACATCTAAAGATTTCAGTCATCCACATGCCTTCTTTGAAACAAAGTTCAAAGGATTAAGGTTGCATATGCATGCAGATGCACAAAAGCATGTGCAAGCATGCATGCATGTCTGTGTGTGTGTATCTCTGTGTTTGTGCTTGTGTACATGTGTGTGAGTGTGTGTGTGTGTGTGTGTGTGTGTGTGTGTGTGTGTGTGTGTGTATGCGTGTGTGGCCGTATTAGTGCAGGCATGTGAGGGTATGCACACCCATCTGAACTTTAAAAATCATTTCTTAACATGAGACAGAGAGAGAATGAATGAATGTGTGTGTGTGTGTGTGTGTGTGTGTGTGTGTGTGTGTGTGTGTGTGTGTGCACATATGTGTCTGTAAAAATATGTATGCATGTGTGTGTGTGTGTGTGTGTGTGTGTGTGTGTGTGTGTGTGTGTGTGTGTGTGTGCGTGTGTGTGTGCATGCGCGCATGCTTGTTTGGATGCAGACACTGAGTTTAACCTGGAAAATGAGCTATATAAGTTGATAACAGTACCAAAGAATGACTGCAAGCTTCTGGCTTGGTTTACTCGGCGAACAACATAATACATGACTTGAAAAATCACACGTCTTGAAAGAACACACATGACTTAAAACAGCACACACATCTGCCACAGACATCCATCTGTGCACATGGGTATAGATGGATTCATGGATAGATATAGATGTTGATACATAGCCAAATACACATGTACAGACAGACAAATTTAGCACACAGCAATCAATGCAATAATCAATAACAGTGTCTAATACTCTGACGTGAGAGATCTGTTACTTCGTATATGACTGAAAAGCACCAGCAGTAACATGAAGCTGGTACTACGAGGAGAGGACATCTGATGTAAGGTAGATGTCCAAGATGCATAGTTGACTGTGTGTGTGTGTGAGTGTGAGTGTGTGTGTGGTGTGTGTGTGTGTGTGTGTGTGTGTGTGTGTGTGTGTGTGTGTGTGTGTGTGTGTGTGTTTGCGCATGCACACCACTTTGTGTAAGCAAGTGTGTGGCTGCACACCTGCATGTGTGAGAGTGCATGCGCATATGCATGCGTGTTTAGAGAGTGTTACCTTTATCAAAAGTATCACAATATGGAAATGGAATTCACTCTTACATGTACATGTATATGCACATGCACTTGTGTGTTTGTGCCTGTGCACGAGGGAGAGGTAGAGAGAGAGAGAAAAAAAAAAAGAGAGAGGGGAGGAAGGATGGATGGTGGGAACGAGAGAGAAAGAGACAGAGAGAGAAAAGAGAGAGAGAGAGAGAGAGAGAGAGAGAGAGAGAGAGAGAGAGAGAGAGAGAGAGAGAGACAGAGGGAGAGGGAGAAAGAGACAGAGAGAATGGGAGTTGCATACAAAGCATTTGCATGTCATCTATCTTGGATAAGTTGTATTTTGCACAGACCCTTGTCAGAGGTGGAATAAGGGTGGAAAAGGAGGGATGGAGATGGGAAGTAATTCTACTGTCTTGTGATTTGTTTGTTCATGTTTGGCGGATACAGTACTGACGAAACTTTTTAAAGAAGTAATTCTAGATTAAACCTGTCTGACACAAAATGATGGTAGTCAGCTAATCTCTGGGTTATGTTACATTCTTTCTGTCACAGTGTGTTGCAAAATCTGCCTGTCGAGTCACACACACACACACACACACACACACACACACACACACAAGAAAAGCCCAGTCCAACAAGACAGGAAAAGTATGTGAAAGAGACAGCCAGACAGAGCCAGAATGTCAACAATAAATAGTGAAGTTTATATTTGTTTTGATTTACCAATACAAACTCTCCAATAAACGAAAAAAGAACAAAGAAACAAACAAGCAAACTTTGAAAATAATTAAAAATAACTGAAAATACAAAAATTTGCACATGCCTCCAGTGATACAGGTACCTTATTATTATTATTAAAACCATGGCCTGTAAAAATTCAGAAAAAAAGCGCACTATTACTGAACAGAATGTAACCACATATATCACTAAATCTATAGACAAGGGATTTTCTTTCTGATATCAAGATCTACTGACGAAGAATTTTGTTTTCTGATAATCACAACTGTCTTAAGTACTGATACAACATACATTCCTCAAGCGACTTTGGCAACATGAATAGTTTACGATGTCAATAATGGCATCAAACAGTAACACAGGAGAAGAATGTGCGTCATGGTAAAATATTGTGTAAAGCATAAATGACCCCCCCCCCCCCCCCCCCCCCCCCCCCCCCCCCCCCCCCCCCCCCCCCCCCCTATCTTTTCTTTTTCTTTTTTTAAAATACAACCTTCAGAATTCCAGCTTGCATCATGATCCAACCTTAAGGTCCCGGCTAAAATCTAGACATCCTCTACTATGGCATGCTATGTTGTATATATGTAAACAATACAAACAGCAAAAAAATAAAATTTGCAAACTCCCAAGCACTAACCCATGATTAGCGTGGGCACTATCAAGAGACTAGTAATGAGTATTAACTGATGAGCATTCTGAGACATCAACATGGGCACTGTCAAGCGACTGAATAATGAGTATTGACTGATGAGCCTTCTGAGACATCAACATGGGCATCGTCAAGAGACTGAATAATGAGTATTGACTGATGAGCATTCTGAGACATCAACATGGGCATTGTCAAGAGACTGAGTAATAAGTAGTAACTGATGAGCATTCTGAGACATCAACATTTCATAATATCAAGATTTCTTTCTGACGCTTTCTTCTTGTCATTTTGCTTCATTTCATTTCATTCATACCAAGGTTCCTTTAGTGGGAAAACCCTCATCTCTACACAGGTCTTCTGTACGAAGTCCTCGCTAAACTGACTTGACAGCTAGACGATATACTGTGAAAGAAGCCTTCTCAAAAGTGGAACTCAGAGGAAATCCTTCCAGAAGGCTTTCTTGTAGTCAGTGTTACTGTTACTTGTCAATGTTTGATTTCAAGGTCTGGCATGACTTGTCAAAAAGAAAAATGACTTATGCTAAAATGAGCGATGTTGCATAAATCTACAATTACTATACACATTGAAATCAAAACCATCAAAATACATACACTGAATCAGCATTACTTTAGATAATGGTAATGGAAATGATCTTGAACACTGATCTGATTAACTATAAGTCTGCTATGTGTACTGTTCTACAAGCTCAAATATGTGTACATATGTACGTGCATGTTTGCCAACGCCAACATGTTATCATGTGCACACCCTGTGTGCATGGCACACTCGTGGTTTTAAAACTTTTCCTTGCAATCTTCTCATATGTCTGTACATATAACTACCTTTATATTCATCCAATTCTAAATCATGTTTTTAGTCTTCATATTTCCATAACCTTTTGCCAGCAATCTGAAATATATTGAGGAAGTAACTCTTTCTCTGTAGCATCAAAAATGCAGTAGTTCTGTTCCCATTACATTGTTTTGAAGCTGTATTCTTGATGATTACTTGAAAAAGAGTTGAAGCGAATAACTATAGCTTCTCACAAGTACTAGGCTGTCATAAATTCTAGGTACCTCAAGTCCAATTACTGGATGATTGAAAAAAGTTTGCTTTTTGGGCAGTATATCTCCTTGCTTTCTAAGTTAAGAAAAAAAAAATGAACAGAAATGCTGTAGCATACATCATGTTTCCAATCACGTAAATTTCTTTGTGTTGACATAAATGTCTACATTTTTTGAGGGTCATGTTACACTAAATCTCAGGTGTCATGGACATCTGTCTGTATATGATTTATTTCGATGTGTAGGCCTATGTGCTGCTTATTCAGCTGACTGTTTCAGGGGAAGGCTAAGAAAAAGTTTTCTCTATTAAACATACTGGCTTTAGATTTATCTTCTATTTGTTTGAAATAATGGATTGCAGTGCCTCACCAGTAACTGTATATAGAGGACCATTAGAAGATACTTTATTTTCTGTTCTCCTATGATGTTCTGGGATTCATCATCTGAGAGTCAGGCATTGAAATTTGATCGACTGCTCTTGTAAATGACCAAAATGTTTTCACTAATCACCACCATGTCCTAAGGATTTTTTTTTTTTTGCCAAGACAGACATGGCAGTCAATGTTTATGACAAAACTGTGTCCAAATATCCAGTTTTATGGACACAACACTGCTCAAATTGTTTCAAGCCAACATGTAGCTTAAATATTACTCATTCACACACAGTGTTAGTAGCATTAGTGTCTGTAACATTATAAAAAAAAAAAGAAGAAAAAAAGGGGAAATTAAGACATCATAACGGTAAAATATTTATGCAGTAAACAAAGTGATGATGCAAGTTAAAATGCAACCAGATAACCAAACACATCTTCTATTCAATCAAAATCTGACTTTCCATTTTCAGTACAAGCACAGCTAATCAAAACATGTTCATTCTTTTTCTCTGTGTGCCCAACGGACCTTGAAGGTAAGTCAATGAACTAGGAAAGTATCATAACTGCAATGAAAATGAAAAAGAAAATTTTCTTTGAATCATGTGTCCTGGTTTTCATGTTTCTTTCATTGAAAATCATGAAAATCGGAATGATTTTACTGAACAATACTTGAAATTGATTATGCCCTAATCAATATGAAGAACAAAAAAAAAGGTGATATAAGTATGTGACAATTAAACAATGATACACATGTGAGCAAAGGAGCAGGACCCAAGGTCCAGGGAGTAGGCTATTAGTGTACATTATGGGAGGGCATACAAAGCTGGAGCCTGGAACTTCAGATCATGATTGGGGTTGGAGAAATAAACTGTAAATGTGTGTGTGTGTGTGTGTGTGTGTGTGTGTGTGTGTGTGTGTGTGCGTGCGGGTGTGCAAGTTTCTGCTTATTATACAGACCATTTCTTGATGTGCGCACATACAATTCAGATTTAACTGAATGGTTCCACTTAGGACTACCATGCCGGCATTGGGTCGAAGGGAAGGCGGTGTGGGATTGGAAGGGCTGTTCTAACATCAAATATGCACGCAAATAATTTCATATGCACATTCCAAACAGGTAACTGGTTTAAGTTGCTTTCTGATGAGGAAAGGTCATGAGGTACCGATGGATACACTGCTTGCTGACGAAATCGAAATCGAACCATCTCTCACCTATGTCTGGCATTTAAAGAAAAGAAAATGATGTGTTATCTTGAAGAATTACTTACTGTTGCCATGTTTGTTAATGACGGACTTCTCTTATCTTCAGTTAAATGTAGGAAATTACTGTTCTTGTTCTGACGAAGTCCGACAATGTGTCACAGACAACAGACCGACATGACACGTCTGGCAGAGGTCAAGGTCACACTAAGGTTAAAGTGAAAGACCAATCCTGTTCACTTGTTCTAGAAGTCGAAGGATGCAGAGTAAAGCGGTTGGTCCAAAAAGGACAAGGCTGTCATAGGCGCTTGCCAGAAGCAACTGCGTCTCACTTACACCTCTCTCTCT
>JADBJO010003650.1:21664-61664 GCA_016801955.1 Conus betulinus | reverse complement strand
CTGTGCAAATGTTTTCTCTGTCCTTTTTTTGCAATGTTGTCACGTTGTCAATCCATTTATCTTTATCCCCCCCCCCCCCCCCCCCCCCCCCCCCCCCTTCCGCTGTCTTTCTGGACGTCCTCTTTCTCCCTCCCATCCCCACGTTCTGTCTCCCTGCATCAGTTCCTCAGATGACTGTTTTTGCAATACCATTAGATCTTTGTTACATGGCCATATTAACGCAGTTTTCTTTCGCGTTAACTGATTTTAACAGATCATTATATGTCCAATGTGCTGCTTGAAGGTTTGACAGAATTGTTCATGGGTAATGTTTATATTTAGTATCTTGACAGCTGAATTCCATGATTTAAGCTCTTCGTTTTTTTCTAGATCCATGTTCCAGTTTTGTTCTTCTTACAAAAACATGCGAACGCAAAGACTTGTCGAAGGAGTCTCTGCAACAAACGAGAACCTGTGGAAACCGAGTTCACATCTGTTCCGAACACCAGAGCAGCGTCCTCACTTTGGATTTTCCCGTTAGTTACTGGAAACGGGGAAAGCAGTACATCACATCAGCAACTGGAACAGAGGAGGGATGTTAGGGATGTGGGGGAAGGGGAGGGCAGTGGGCGAGGTGGGTAGGGAAGGAGGCTATTGGTGATGGCTGAAAAGCTTTGGGAATTCCACAATGATCTTCGTGGTGTCGGTGGTGTTAGAAGTAAACTGAGAGAGAGAGAGAGAGAGAGAGAGAGAGAGAGAGAGAGAGAGAGAGAGAGAGAGAGAGAGAGAGAAGAGCTTTTAGTGTTTACAAATACATTGATCCTTAATACAAGGTGAGTACACAGGGGGTAAAGAACATTAAGATAAAACAGGCAAAACAAAACGCAAATTGTTAACATATGGCACAATAATTTTGCACACACACACACACACACACAGACACACACACACACACAGAGACACACACACACACACACACACACACAGAGAGAGAGAGAGAGAGGAGAGAGAGAGAGAGAGAGAGAGAGAGAATGTGCGTGATTTTGGATGACTAGACAGGTCGAGTCAAAGTTATCGCCGATTTTTACATGACGTAATTACGACTTCAGGGCGTTGCAGGCCCGACAGCATCTACGCAAAAAACCCTAACCTCAACTTCAGATGTGACAGACATACGAGTTTGCGGCCAGGAATGGTGCTGACATCATAGTTCGAGGTATACATGTAATGCTTGCTCTCTGTGATGGGATTCCTTCTGACTTAGTCAAAAAACAACCACTTTGTCATTTTAGAACAGAAAACAAATCAGTTTTGATGTATATGATTTTAAATTTCGCCGTGTTGACAGCTGAGAGAGAGAGAGAGAGAGAGAGAGAGAGAGAGAGAGAGAGAGAGAGACATCAGAAATCAGAAAATTAAGGGCACTATTTGTACTGCGGTGTTAGGGATGGGGTCGGATGGTATTCGCACCAACTCATCGTCTTCGTTTCTCACTGAATGTTGTCAGGTTTTGTCATAGGCCTACTGTGACGATCTGCGGCGTTTCTTTATCGTTAAATATCCCTTAACTTGCATTAAATACAACATCACAGAAAACAGTCATACACAAATCGGACAGGGATAAAGTATGTTTAAGGCATGTTGAAAATCATCATTTATGTAGGCTGTGTTACGAAGGCAGTAGGCCTAACAGCAGATGACCAGTCAAAGTTCACAAATCAAAATAGTGAAATAGAGAAGAAAAAAGCAGGGCTATTAGACATAGCCTAGTAAGAATTAAAACTAACAACAAACATGCGAAGAGAGTATTCAAATTATTATTAAACTTATGAGAGAGAGAGAGAGAGAGAGAGAGAGAGAGAGAGAGAGAGAGAGAGAGAGAGAGAGAGAGAGAGAGAGAGAGAGAGAGATCTGCTTCAACCAACAGTTTCATTTTCAAAAACTTTTTGGACCAGTTAATGACCGTTTAAAAACTGTTGGATTATACGTGATCCAGAACAGTTGTAAGCATCATATCGTTATCTTTGCGTTCAGAGGACTTATTTTCCACGGATATTAATATCTTTGTGTTGCTTTTCTGTCGTATTGTACTTTAGGCCAGAATTGTATTGTATCAAAGGCTGCTTTCATTCTTGTGCTTTAGCGGCTGCTTACCCTCGAAATACAGTGCGGGCGGTCATAGCAGCAGCAGCAGCAGCAGCAGCAGCAGCAGCAGCAACAACAAACAACAGCAGCAGCAATAGCAGTAGCAAAAGCAGCAGCAGCTGCAGCAACAGTAGTAGCAGCAGTAGTGTGGTAGTAGTTACACCGAAATTTTTGTTCAGCCCACGTGCTAGAACCCTACTTACTGCATTCAGCAAAGCTGCATTTAGACTAACTCGCTATATGCGCAAGCTTTACGCATGCAGCAGGCACACACATAGCTTAATACACACAGTCTTACCCCTGTCCATACACACATAATCAGCATCCCCAATCCTGGAAGAATATGTCACATAATTATGACGAAAGAGATGTTTTTATAAATCTGTGTTGAATAGAGTATCAGAATCTTGAGTGTCTGAGAGCTGGGGCTTGGAAACGAACAACCAAAAAAAAAAAGAACCCTTCTACAGTTGATGTTTGTTTTCAAAGTGGGCAATTGCAGAAGGCGAGTATTAGACAGAGGTATGTAGAAATGATGCGATGCAGACAGACAGTCGGAGGCAGAACCAGAGATGACGGCAAAGGACAGGGTGGGAAGCTTCCAGTGGGCTGCCTGTGCAGACTGCACTGGAGAGGAGCTACAGGTCGCACTCCACAATTAGGATTTTACACCCCAAACCCAATAATTATGATCCATCTCAGCGTTTTGAGGCCTACCATAAATTTCAGCCAGCATTTAATGTTAAACTGATAATTAATCAGCTCTACCAATTATTTCCCTTGTTTGGGGGGGGGGGGGGGGGGGGGGGGGGTCCACCGATGAAATAATAAACAATCTTCAAATAAATGACCTTCCCCGTAGTTGACGTCACATTTGAGGCCTTTGCACTCCCCCGTGACCTTATCTTTGTGAAAGCTAGAAATACCCAAACAGTCCCATTCCTTTGATTTTAATCTGTCCGCTTGGAATCACCCGGCTTGTGCCTTGATAGCCGTATGAAAGAAAATGAAGAGAATCAACTTTCAGACACAATAACATTTCACAAAACAATCTGATAGCGCCTGTCTATATATAAACACTCGACTCTCTATGCAAGGCCTTGGCGCAATAATTTGTATGTGCGGCCACATGTTGGAAGCTCCGAGGACCAGTCGAACAAAATTCTTTTTGGATTCTTTGAAGTCGGAAGGTACTTGGGAAGGCCGGAAAGATAAGTATTATCAAAAATCTGTTTTAACTCCCCTTCAACCTCGATTCCATTCCAAAGCCCTTTTGCACCCAGTTCGAAGAGATAAGTGATTGTTTGTTCGCCCTTCGTTTTCATTGTCCTGAATGTTATTTGTTTTGCAGGAAGAAGACCAAATGGATTGGAAAAAAAAAAAAAAAAAAACCCCAGATCGAAGCGTCTCGTGTTTGTTTGTTTGTTTTAATTTGCTTAATCTTTCGTTTGGCGGCGCAGTAGGTTTTTATTATTTTTTTTTTTTTTTTTTTTTTCTTAATTTCGTTTCAGGATCCGCTTGCAGTCACCCCGTCATGAAACCTATTTTAGAAAAGACGAAGGTACAAGCCGACATCAGTTGAGAGATAGTGATAAACAGAGCTTACCTGGCGAAGCTACCAATGTGCAGATCTAAGATGTTGCAGAGATGGTTCGAGTGTGCGGTGTTCACTTACTTTCGTTCTTTTCTATCTTTGCGTATATTTTGTTCACCTGTCTGAGTAATGAAAAAAAAAAAAAAAAAAGATATTCTACGGAACTTAAGTTACCAGGAACAATACAGCTTTCTTGGTGTGTGTGTGTGTGTGTGTGTGTGTGGTGTGTGCGTGTGTGCGTGTACATACTTTTTTTTTAAAAGTATCCCGTGTTTAAAACACTGGAAATCGCGTCACAAGCTTGAAGGACTTAAAGGTTGATGCAGTACTTGCAAACAGACAAATAAGTCCGTTCCGTAGAATTCACAGCTTCACAAGACAGACATGCGGTACAAAAAGTAATCCGACTTAAGTGAGAGCACTTTCACTTTTATTATTCTTCCAGAGAGGAGATCAGGAGGACCAGCAAACAACGGCTGTTTCACTCAGTGAAGGGTTCGTCAGGCTGGTACTGGATCCTGTTTTATCTGCTTCCACATAAGCAAAAAGAAAGAAGCACCCTCCACACCACTTCTACACTCGCAAAAAAAAAAAAAAAAAAAAAAAAAAAAAGCAACAAATGAAGGGAAAGAGTAGGAATTTTGAATAACATGATAAACTACGTACGTCTCTCTCTCTCTCTCTCTCTCTCTCTCTCTCTGTGTGTGTGTGTGTGTGTGTGTGTGTGTGTGTGTGTGTGCGTGCGCGCGCGTGTGCTCAGCGCGCGCATGGTCAGCTATATTTTTAACTGGGATGGACTTTGATGTCTGTTCCACTCTCTGCCTGGAAATTAAAGACGTCTGGGCCAAGGCTTTACTCTCATTCTGCTTTTGTATGTACTGCATCAACCCCTCCCCCCCCTCTCTCTCTCTCTCTCTCTCTCTCTCTCTCTCTCTCTCTCTCTCTGTCTCTCTTACGGGTGGACTGAAAATGAAACAAGCAAAGACTTTGAAGGGCACGTTCAAGATATCATGTATGAGAAATTAGAACCGACAGATAACATAGAATCTGATCGCTTTCGTCAAAAATCTGATATAGCCTACTCTCGTTGGTTGGTGTTCCTTCTAAAAATGTAAGGTTGAACTTCTGGAAGCAGACAAAAGTTAAAAGGCAATGAGATTTCTAACGAAGACGATTATTCCACAAGGTGTCCGGGAAGTGAAACCGACAACGTTGTTGGAAAACTTAAACAAAGCATGAATGTCAAAGTTTGATTGATGATATTAATTTCATTGTGTTATAGATGTATTTACCAAAGGCGTTATTCATTGCATTTTGTTCCTTTTTCTTTCTCCTTTTTTATTTTAAAAAATTTTTTTTTTTTTTTTACATTTTTGTGTTATACTTTATCTTTTCAGTGTGTGTGTGTGTGTGTGTGTGTGTGTGTGTGTGTGTGTGTGTTTCACAAGTAAACTTCAAGTAGAACAGAAGTGTGTGTGTGTGTGTGTGTGTGTGTGTGTGTGTGTGTGTGTGTGTGTGTGTGTGTGTGTTTCACAAGTAAACTTCAAGTAGAACAGAAGTTGATATTGTTCGAGAAATAGAACAGAATTTAGAGAAAAAGAATGCAAGAAACCACTGTATTAAATGTAATGTAGCAGCAACTACAGCAACACCAGCAACGATGTGAGGGTCGTAATCAGTGATCCATGTCACTGCTTATCCGACATCAGAGGAGATCACAGTTTCACTGGTGGAGAAAGCAATTCTTCCTCACGAATATGATATGCATATTTATGTTTCCTTGGCCTTGTCACGCAGCTTGTCACAGCTACACCTGAAAGGCAAAAAACAAAGCCATTCTAAAAGTGATATAAACACCACCACATTTCATCTTACAATATTTGTTGACACTGGAACTATGGAACTGAAAAAAGGGTTAAAGAGAACCCATTTCAGTCTCATGGAACAAGGGTTTTACCGAGGCAGCTCTGGCAAGATGATGGGGAATCATGTAGGCTATCAAAGTATCTCGTGTAAGTTTGCATATAAGACATATAGAGACACATGCCGCATTCTTGTATGCTGTTACGGTGGTGGTGGTGGTGGTGGTGGTGTGGTGGTGGTGGATTTTTTTTCCACAGATTTGGTGACCTAACTAGGGTTTAGGTAGCGGTTCAACAGTGACAGGCTACTTAGTTTGTGATTGGTGTCCTATATTGTGATCGGCTACTGAACCCCAGGGGTGAAGGGCTTCCTATATTGTGAACAGCTACTTCATGTGGATGTGCTACTTACTACTGGACACTACCACCGCTACCTATAATGTGATATGTTACCCAGGTTGGAAAATCTACTTAAGCGTTGAGGTGAAAGGCTTCCTAATGTGTGAACGGCTACTTCAAGGGTGAGAGTTAGAGTTAAGATAAGAATACAACCACAGCTATCCCAGTTAAAAACATTCTAAATGTTAAGATGAGTTTTATGCTTTGGTCATTTTTCTTTCAGTCTTTGGTCATACATAAACATTATTCTGTGGCTCTTTGAATATTTGTCTGTCTCTGTTAGGATCTGTCTATCACTATCAGTGTGTTTGTGCATGGTATAAACTGAGAGAGAGAGAGAGAGAGAGAGAGAGGGAGAGAGAGAGAGAGAGAGAGAGAGAGAGAGAGAGAATCGTGAAGTCATGATGATGCAATTCATAAGAAAATATACACACACACACACTCCCCTGAACACACACACACACACACAGAGTGGTCGCATGTGGTACTTTCACAGTCCGGTCTTGTGTTTTAGAGACTCCATTCTGACTGTGTGGCTAAAAGGGTACCACCATTAACTGGGAGAGGGTGACTGAGGGTGGTGCTAACACTGTGTTCTGAGCTTCAAGGAAACAAGGCATCAGCGTCAGCTATTTGGTCCTTTGGGGCTCATAGCAGAATCCTCCATTACTTTAATGCACCTAAAAGTTTATAAAACCGGGCATTTCAACATTAGGTTTCAGGTGTTAAAACTTCTCCAGTGCTGAGCCGCTTTTCTGTCTTATGCTATTCATACCATCTACAAACACACATAAACTCATGCACACACACTCATGTATGCATGCACACACACACACACACACACACACACACACACACACACACACACACACACACACTCTCTCTCTCTCTCTCTCTCATACACACATACAGAAGAATAAATTCACCACATTCTTTTTATTCAAAGAATCCATTCACATTATCAGCCCCTGCCTTCTTTTTTTCACTCTGCATAATTTTCAAAGTAAACAAAAAACTTTTCTAATCAAGACTCTTTTCTTTATCATTTATATATATGCACACACACATATATATAGACAAAACATTTTGATTGCATAATGGGAGGTGATTATGAATAGTTAGACAAGTTCTGAAAGTTATGCAACCCAACTAAAAATGACCAAAGCATGTGCTTTGGTCTTGTTCAGTAAACAACTGTTGTAAACACAAAAAATATCGACATAAAAATCTGGAACAAAACACCAGCCTGTGGCCAAGTGGTTATCGTCGAGGACTGGCAGCTGGGATGTCAGGTTCGAATCCTTGAAAATGCCAGGATTTTTCCCACCCCGACTGGCTCCTACCCAGAGTTGAGTTTGCTACTGGCTCAGTTGGGAAGACTGGGACCAAACAGTCGAGTCTCATCCATTCATGGGAGCCGTCGCTGGACGGATGTGGTGGTGCCCTCGGAGGAGGACCTCACTCACGCTGGCTCTGTGACAAAGCCATTATTGTCAACAGTAAGGGGCTTAGTAGGTGGTGTCCCGAGTATGTTGGATCAGAAAATGCGCCACGAATTCCACCGAAATGACTCGGCAGCAGTGCAGGGTCTCCTCTGGTGGGTTGCCTCATGGGCGACTTGATACTGACTGCTTCCTGTGGAATGCCAATAACGGCGTTACAGCTAACAATCCAGGGTGAGTGTGGCTGTGGACAGACGTCCGGAATGAGCGGCATGGGAGTAATGCCACTGAGAGGGCGCACATGATGAGACAGCAAAAAAAAAAAAAAAAGCTGAACAAAATATACAGCATCATTTTTCTCAGCATTCCAGTAAATACTGACCAGGAATTCTCAAAAGAGAGTAAAGCTTGCTTGAACAATCAGTTACAAGCTTGAAAATATAGTAAAAAATCCTCTCAACAGAAAAAAAAAAAAATATATATATATATATACATATACATGCATACATATATACCACTCCACACTGATATGACAATTCAACACGGACCTATATCAAGGTCATGATTCTGACACACTTGGTGAATTTTTTTTTAGAAGGCAGCATCAAAATGAAACTACATGTCGAACATGTTTTCTGATAGAGATGAAAGTGGAGATGACCCTGATAAAATAGTTTTTTGACAGCGAGTCAAAATTAACATCCCAAATTTATAATCACATTGTGTAATATCAAGATCTATATATGGGCAAAACACTGAGAGACAAGCTATGGACCTGTGCATGCATTCCTCACATGACAGTTTTGCAGACTCTTGCACCTACAGGAGGCGGGGATGGGTGTGGGAACAGGGGTTTCATTAGCTCCCTAGAATTCCATTCCAGAGAGATGAGCTTGGAAGTTCAATGTGTTCATTTTTTTCAATTTAAAAAGAGTGCAATGAAACAGTACAAATATGATATTTCCTTGAATTTTTCCAGATAACTGTGCTTAAGACTTAACAAACACTTCCATTTTGTTAAAAAAATCAAGGAGAATCACACACACACACACACACACACACACACACACACACACACACACTCACACGCAGAGGGCAAAAGGTAAACCATATAGCAGCCTTTTATGACATTCCACAGATCTGACTACTCTCTACTATTTATTTCAAGAGATAAAATTCTCAAATAAAAAAATAAGATCACATTTTAAAGAAGGAAACCCGATTCCTACAAAAACTTGATATATTCAAAATGTAATAATCATGCACACTTCCAGTGCAAGCGTTCATTAGCATTTTACTTTCAATAGAAATGCCCTCACAGTTTGCGTGGTGCTGGTCACTGAGATCTGGTCTTGTATCCATACCATTTTAAAAAAAAAAATACACCAATACAACCAGACTTTTTTTGTAACATTCAAACCTAAGTTAATTTCTGTGGAGATAAAGTAAATTTCTAAAACACAAAGTGATCTTTATTATCTTTTCATATGAATACTCCAACAAACAAGGTAAATGAAAAATACCAGTAAATGCAGTTTTTCTACAATGATGAAATATGTGAAGAACTTAGTGTTGTTTCAACAAAAGCTTTTCATACTATTTGTGGAGAAAAAGCACACACATATGCATGCAAAATGTCACACCAAAACAAAAAATAAAGATTTTATTTTCAAATTGCCACACCAAAGCAAACATTTGTTATTTCAAATTATAACAACAACAAATCAGTAAGAAAAAGTTGTCATGGGAGGCTCCAAGAATTCTCTACACATGAATTATCTGAATAATCTGTCTGCATTCTGGTTTTTCACACTTCAAGTTCATATGAAATGCTCACTGGTCTTAGACTATTCACATCAAGGTGTGAACATTTATACTTGTCCTTGCACAATCTAACAATAAAATGCAATGGAATATTAGAGAATTTCTCAGCAATGCATTCCAGTAAATGATGTTTTGTGAAGAAAACAATAGCACGACCACCTTACTTTGTTTTTCTTATTTCACATCGAATCCTGTTGCACAGTTGAGCTGTTGTGTAATTTTTTAAAAGATCAGAAAAGTTTGGTCCTGACAGCTGTATTTTCTGGATTATCATTGCTTTTGTGACAACAAATGCTTTCTTTCTGCCACTGTCAATGAGATCTGAGCAACATCTCAACAGTCTCATCTTGTCTTCATTAGTGAAAAGATCAGGCTTGCCAAATGTATGTCCTTTTGGTTTCACCTGTCCAAAAACTTGTGGAGAGTCATCACAGTTTTCATCCCTATAACGTTCCTGTTTGGGGATGCAATTTAAGAGATGAATAGCCTGATTTATTTTTTGCTGGAGGGCAAGATATCATCCTGGTTTTCCTCTTCATCAGAGTCTAAAGGGTCATGAAAATGGGCAAAGACTGTACGGAATTTTGCTGTCAGTTTTGAACCGGTGCTCACATCATAATGTCGATCGGCAGTTTGCACACTGTGATCCATGTGAACAGCCATGTCATGTTTTTCATCTCTGTTGATCCCTTCTTCTCTTGATTTACTGATAATTGTTTTTCTGATCAATGTGAAAGTCATTTTGCCCACATCCAAACTCACAATGGAACCAAAGTCAACCCAAGCATCTTTCAAAAAGTCACCTATTTCTCCAACAGAAGCTCGGTCTCCAGAAAGACGGCAGAACACTTGGTCCATTTTGGGATCAAATAATGGTCGTACATCTGTGATGAATTGTTTCAAAAGTTCAAAATTCATCATCAGAGCAAAAAATACCTGCTGCTCCAGAAACGCGGAAAGTTTTTCCTTCTGCCACTAGCAGTACGTATCCATCCCCTTCCTTCTGTGCTTTTCCCAATATCCGAGCATTTCAAGTCAGAAAACACACCTGTCCTCTTCCCGTTTTGAACAGCCAACTGGAGGAGAAGATGTCGGCCAATTCTGTGAGCTTGTTTTTTTTTTGCTCCTCAACTTCTTGTGATTTACTGACACCAGATTTCAACAAAGATTTGGCAATTTTCATCTTTAAGTACTGCTTTATGTGATCAAAATTGATCACCTCATTCCTGTCTTGTAATTTTCGGCGTTGGAGCTCTTCCAAAGCAAATTTTGTCACAGTATGGAGTGACCCCTTCAGACATGTACAACAGAAGCAAGAGAAGCAGCATCATCAACGAGAGGAGGCTGCTTTGCTTCCAAAAAGTCCAAGAAATGGGTGAAAGCATTCAAATAGTTTTTCACTGTGCCCCAGGACTTGTCTACTTTTAGCTGCTCAACTACTGAAAGCTGACCATCTTTTACTGGTCTTCCAATTGTTGACAGGCGATGAGAGCTGATGAGTGAAATTCTCCCGTTCCCCAGGCATTTTTCCAAAACCACTTGAACCATGTATGCAACCTTTTTGTTTCGTTTTCTTTTTTTCCTTTTGCTTATGAGTATCCATAAAGTCAGGCACAAAGTTCCCACCTTCTATCGATTCAAACCAAATCAGAAATTCATTTGACAAAGATGCTGCTGTATACTTATTCTGGCCCAAAGTATGTTTTGAAGAAGCACTGGAGCTTTTGATATTTTTAGCCACACATTTTTAGCAGTGTGTTTATCATACCCATGCACTTTTGAAGCTAGATGTTTGTCAACTCTTGTCCCTTTCCAAATACAGCCATCCACACTGCACTGAAGCACAGGATATGAGCGCTTTGGTGTTCCCTTGTTTCTCTTAATCAGATCGCGAACTTCATATTCAGGAATGTCTTTATGGATTTGCCTGAGATGTCTAGCAAGTTTACAACCAATCTGAACAGTTTTCAATGCAGCACTTTACTCTTTCCGATGTCTCTTGGATCCCTGCCTTTGGCACCTATTTCTTGGAGCTGGTGTCCTGTAGACATGAGGGTTTCTGGTCTTTTCAAGTGATGCCCGTTCTTCAGCCCAAGTTATCATGGCTCGACTCTGAAAGCAGAAATGAGATATTTCTGAACAATGGGGGCTTTTTTCTTAAAAGATAAAAAAATATAAATTTTGCCACTAACTATTATCATCATGACTGTTTAATGTCCAGCTGACCGCATAGAGCCCAATACCGCTGCCTATTGAAAAAAAAAACAACAAATGCTTCATTGAATGTGTACTTTTCACCTATCCCAGAGATGAATCATAATTTACAGACCATAAAATTGAGGGCCTGCCATGGCAACATGCAAGGAATATCCTCCCATTTCTGAAACCAGGTTAAAAACATAGTCTAAAAAGGATTCTAAATATATGTAAGAAACAGAAACACCACTGAAGTACTCAGCAGGCAGCAGTGCAGTGCCTCCTCTGGTGGCTGCCTCTTAATGACTTAGCACTGACTGCTCCATGAGTGCTGCACTGGCCAGACAAGCTAGGCTATGGCTATAGTCAGACAAGATGAGGTATGGCTGTGGATGAAGATCATGAATGAGTGGTGTAGGTACAGTGCTGCAGGGGTGGCACAAAACATAAAACAACAACAACAAAGAATGAACAAACTAACCGTAAATAAACAAACATTTGGTAATAAACACGCATGGAAAAATGTCTTAAGAAATGAAATTATGACTTCTGGAGTAAAATGTTTCAACTATGAGGCCATAGCACCTCTTTAAGAGATAAGAAAGTAATATATTTTTCTTAAAAAAATGAAATCATTACAGAAGGTGATAAGATATCATACAATTACACCACTACTAACATGATCAAACCACACACACACACACACACACACACACACACACACACACACACACACACACACACACACATTTTTGATAGAATGCCACTAATACCTTAAAATGACTTAGCAAATTTTTCCTTGGATATCCCTTGACAAACTTGCATGGAGGGAGGAAATAGGGAAAACTTGTCTTTCTATAATACTTAGTCTTAAACAACCTATGGACAAGTCACATGCCATGGCTTATTCCATACTTCTGAAGACTGAAATTAAACTGTTAGCCATTAAATAAAAAAAATCATCACTTTTAAAATCTGGGACACATTTCTTGTAGTTAAGCTACACTACTACAAATATTTGGACTCTTAGGTCTGAAAAATGCAAGTGGACTGCAAACTAAGTGAAATGTTGAACTAACAAAAGAAAACCTATTCTCACAATCAATCAACCTACCAACTACTTCACTGATCATGTGGACATTTATTTGTGTTATCAAAATCTGTGAAAAAAATGGTTTGCTAAGAGGGAAGTGGCACACATGCAGTGACACAGCCAATTATGACCTCAGCTACTTTATTGTCCAGGACATGGCAACTGATTCACCCACCTACTCTTTATTTTCAGCCAATCATTTGCCAACTGTATTGAAAGATTGAAGTGTGAACTTCATCTGAAGCCTCCATGTGCTATTCTTTGACAATTTGTAATGAAACCAGACTATGTTCCACAGCCTCTAAGAGATGACAAGATTCAATGTAATCAGTCAACTGCCAAAAATAAATTTAAGAAACACCTGGATTACATCACATATTCACCTCGTTCATCTGTTGAAGAAGTAGATCCACATGGTTCTGTGGGACAGGAAACTGGTGTTCCAAGGGCAGATGACAAGTGCTGTGGCTGGTCTTCATCAGGTTTCTGTTGCCTGCTGCCTTGGTCACACCTTCCTGTAACAAGGCGTAACAATGCTGACCTCTGCTTTCATTCTGATCATCTTTTAATTTTTATGTACACTTATACCTGAACAAGTGATCCATGCTATGACTGGAGCAACGCTGTGCATTCTGCTTAAAACCAACAGCATACGTGTAGTACAAAACATTCTGCAGTTAAAAAATGTGACGAAAGCCATCAGTATGTGGAGTCATCATTAACAATAATCCACTTGTACAGTCATCGAAAGCGCTCTGCCACACATATTGAGTAAATGACCACCACCAATAAATAATGCAGCTGAGAACCAAATCTCAAACATTGGTCAAATGAAATTCTTGCCGACAAAATGGGTTTGCGATGCAAGTTTCTTGGCGACCAAAGCTCCACCATCACATTAGGTATAGATCAAGGTACCGCTTTAGGAAAATGAAGTATTTTTGCGTTACTAGTACCTACATTCACACAACAGTTTGAAAACAATGGCTATGGAAGTGGAAGGGAATGAAGAGGCAGACAGACTCTCCAAGGCGGGCAGCCAACAACACCAACCTGCCCATGCTGTATCTAGAGAGGGTAAGACAATCAGTCACAGCCAGTTCAGGACTGCATGGAGAGAAAGCCAACAGGTGGAGGTATAGAAGGATGACATTCACCATCTTGAGCATGCCCAATAAGTTGCCACATTCAGACTAAGAACTGCACACTGCCAGTTGCTCTCCCGCATATATCACCTGAATATATCGCATACAGATAAGCGCCCATGCGGTACAGGCCCACAGAACCCAGCCCACACACTTCAGTGCTGTCCCACCTTCGACAGCCCAAGACGTGGGTTTTGGCCCAGTGCAGTGGAACTCCAGAAAAAGCTGTGGGGAATGGTAGACTCACTCCAACAGACTGCTGACTTTGCCCGAGGTACCGACTTTGTATCTGACCAGCATGACCAGGGAACGCAGAAAAAAAGAAGAAGAACAAGGGGCACTTTTTTGGGCCTAGTAAGAACTACCAGGCAGCCATCTTCAATCTACATTAATTTTGCCAGGGCAGTGGAACCCCCCTTCCCCCCCGCCTCCCCCCTTTTTGATTTTCAACTGATGTGGATTCTTTAAGGTACACAGGGGACCAGGAAGGCAGTTCGGGCTGACTCAGTTATAGTCCACATCCAATGAACTTAATGTTCAGTTTAATGTGTCAATCAAACTGGGGAGAGAAAAGGGGAAAAAGGCCGGGTGACAACCCAGGTACTTCTCACATACTGAATTGGCAGGTGAACATCTCAACCACTCTGCCACCTTCCTCCCAATATAAATGAAAAAGAAATATTGTACTTCTTCTACTAAAACCTTGTTCCATCAACAATAATGAAACAAAACACGCTAATTAAGCTTCAGACAATTTATCAGGCACCGTGGTGTAGTGGTTAATGTCAAGGACAACCACCTGGGAAGTAGTGGGTTCAAATCCCATCAGTCATGTGGGTTGTTTTTTTTTTGCCCCGACCGGCTCCTACCCAGAGTTGAGTTTGCTATGGGCTAAGCTGGGAAGACTGAGACCACACAGTAGAGTCTCATCCACTTAATGGATGTGCTTCGAGAGTGTTGCTAAAATGTCCTGACCAACACTGCAGGTGTCTGTATCTCTCAGGCCTGGTTGATGCTGGGCTATATTATTAAGTAGGCATAGAGTACAGCCATGTCATGTGGTCTCTTGCCAAAAATGAACTCTGTGACATCATCTGTATCTTCCTCATCCTCACCAATTAGCACAATTGAAAAATTGTCTCAGGTTCTGTGGCCCTTCAAGCACTGCTCTCATAGCGACCTCAGTTTCAGTTTCCTTTTCTCAGCTGTGCCCTTGGTGAGTTCATGTCATGGTTACTGGTGTCATCAAGTTCAGTTGCTGGACTGATGTGGTAATGCCCTCAGGGGTAGGGGGTGGGGTGAGGGACCTCACTCACACTGGCTCCGCGACTAAGCAATTATTATCATTAGCAGGGGGCAAAAAAAGCATCAAATAGTCTGTAAACACTGAGAATAAAGTACAGATTGCTTCTCTTTTCATCAACCTGATGCACAATTTAAAAAAAAAGTGTAAGGGCTGCTTAGCAGTATACTGTATACCACATAAAAGAAACACCAAACACTTAAACAAAATACACATGTAGTATGTAATCAAACACTTTATGAAATATGAACGTCAAATATGAAATTATTTTAGAATTGCTCTTAAGATCATTATCACGATAATTACTTACCTATTTTATTATCACTCGCATAGGTATGGGAATAGGCATGGTCTCGCCTGAAAAATAATGAAGATGTAAGAAAAGAAGTATGCAAATGCAATGTAAAGATTGTTAGTAAACATGGCACAGAGAAGGGCTAATACTGAAATTCACAATGCATGGTAAATTGAAACTATTACTCTGACACTGTCTTTATTGCTGCCTATGCATGTCTATCAAAATCTTGATGAATCATGACAGCCTCCTACTGGCAAGGTTTGAAGTTCAACATATTTCAAGTCCAATTTTCATAATGGGTTTGTGTTTGGGCTCAAACCCACGTACATCTTAACCACTCTGCCACCTTCCTCCCTAATGGAATACCTTTTAGAATGAAGTGTTCATCCAACAGCATTACAAAAACTACACATTACAGTGGACCTCCTAATGCCATATCAGATCCTCTTCTCTCTTGCAAGACCTATTTGTAAACCTTTCTTCTTTACATCTCTAACTGGACATTTGAGCGTTCGAGGCTTCATTATTTTCATCTTATCTGTTTAAAGACTCTACTAATGTCCTAAAAGAGGAGTATGTTTGGAAGTGGTGAAATAACATTCCTTGTCATTATTCTGGGATGCCATTTTGAGATGAGACAAAACTAATTGTCACAGATTGAATCCTGGAAAGTTTATATAATTAAAAAAAAAAAACTCTCGTAATAATGTAAATGAAAATTATGCTAACAATTTATATGCTATGAACTTGTTATGTTGCCCAGTCTGAGCTGACATGACTGAGCTGGATGATATATTCCATGCCACCATCTGTTGAAGAAAGACAGCCTATTATTTATTATGATACATGTTCATGCTGTTCGATGTGCCCAATTGGAACTGTTATGGTTGAGCTAGATAGCCTTTCTCTCCCACTAAAAACGATATCAGTTTGTCACATGGATCCCCTTTTTGTCATGAAAAAAAAAAAAACATTCTGTCAATGACAGGACTTAACTTTTATGATAAGAAACATCAAACAAAACTGTCATCAAACAAAATACTAAATAACAAAAATCACACAATTATTAATACAACCATCCTGAGCAACTTGCCTCAGTTTCTTTCGGTTGCCTCTTTTCTTTAGGTCTTGACCTTTCATGTTTCCTGCAAAATTAAGATGTTTAAGCAGACTGGCATTTACCATTTGGAAACACTAAAACAATGCTGGGGTACACAAGACCATGTTTAAATTATAAACGAGAACATCTGATATCTGCAAACTTTGTAGTTGCAATGCTTGGGATTCTGCTGGCACAAGAAAACTTAGATTCCGCATCATAAAATGTGTTACAAACTGAGTTCTTGTTCAATCAGTCATGTGGCTTATTCACTGCTTCAAACTTTAAGTCATCTGGAGAAGGACAGCACAGAAAAATACTGAGTGTTAAGCTAATTAATCCTCTGGAAGAAACTGTACTCTCTCGCAATACATATCCTCCCTCTCCTCCCTCTACAAATTTCTGCCAAGCATTGGGACTATGAACATTTTTTGTACATTAAATGACACAGGACCAGTTTATAAAATAATAATAGTTTATTTGCTTCTACAAACATTTGGACACTGCCGACTGAACAATTCAACTTCTGAAAGGCTAGTCAGGATAAAATTATGTGGACTGACAAATGCATACATTAGCATATAGTGGTTAAGAAGGATCAGATTCATGAATCTGAATGACCGACAGAAATACAGAACAGTAGTACAGATAAAAACTCAAGAGCAATACCACCGATGTATGCAAAAGTTTTCACGTAGGAAACGCTGAATACATAAAAAATGAAATAAGTTATTACAAACAACAAAATCATGGTTCATTACAACTTCACCACAAAAAAGATAAATGTGCTGTACTTACACATCTTCAAACAGGTCACTGTCACTTTCCCAAAATGAGGAACTGGTGCTGTTTTTTTTTTTTTTTTTTTTTTTTTTCGCTTTGTCTGAAAAAACAAGAAGGATTTTTTTTTTTTTTAATTTACTAAATGTCTCAAAAATAATTAGCAGGATCAGCATTTCTAGATTCACAGCCATTAAAGAATAAGAATGTGTGAGAGAGAGTGAGTGAGTGAGTGAGTGAGTGAGAGAGAGAGAGAGAGAGAGAGTGTGTGTGTGTGTGTGTGTGTGAAAAAAGTTTGTATGGGACATAAGGGAATTTGTGGCGGAGTGCAAATATTCGGTATTTTTTCGGTAAGACCAAATTCTTGACACACGTCAGGCATGCGTACAAGCATTTCCTTTTTCATGTAACACCCTAGCAGTGAAGAAGCACTTTCTGCTCTCCGAAAAAAATATTACGCTGCCCGACGTGCGTCAAGAATTTTGTGTTACCGAAAAATATTGGAATAATCACACTCCATCACAAATTCCCTTATATCCCATAAGAACTTACACACACACACACACACACACACACACACACACACACACACACACACACAAAAATGTAGATATTAAAATGTAGCTCATATGGCACTATCAGATTTTAAAACTTGCATAAAATAACAGTTGTTTTTTCATTAAATGGCCTGATCCATGTCATTATTCTAAAGCTTTAGCAATGCAGCTTGGTTGAGCACATTTTCAGATAATTACTGGCCATTACTATCCTTCGTTTTCAAGCTGGCTATTTCAGTAACACATATTAGAACCTGGAGATCTGTGACTTGTTTAATTTGGAAGAAAACAAATGCTACATTTCTTATTCCTATCCTAGGACACATTACCATAATCGGATACAGCTAAACATCTTTCAGTCTGCATCATCCTTTTCACACTGCACAGGTTGCAATGCTGAAAGTCAAAGACAGAGCACAATTTCAAATCTTTAACTTGCATGTTCATACAGTTAAGTGAAGTATAACATGAATCCTCCCCCACATACCTCTGGCTTCCAATCATCACCACTGGACAGCAAGTCCTCTTCACAAAGAAGACTCTCCTTGTCACTGTCAGTTTCATCCAGATTACTGGTACAAGGTGGAAGAAGATCAGGAGCTGAAATACACACAAATCCAGTGTGCCAATGTAAATTTAAGCATAATCTCTACCACCTTTCGTTTCCATTCAAGCAAAAAATGAATAATGAAAAATCATCAATGGTATCATTCACCCTTCCAATACAGATAAAAGAAACAAGAACATAAAAGGACTAAATACACCACAAAATATAGTGTACAATATTATAATCTCATAAACTAATCTCATAAACTAAGACATATTTCAGGTCAGAATTAAAGATGACAGTGTAGTTCAGCTTTTAGGAGTAAACTTGTTTGAAGTATGCAATTTTTCATCCCATTATGAAATACAATAACATTAATAAGACTGGATTGGATTGCACTCCATTGCATATTTAGTCACAATGGAACTAGTAACTCCATGTGGCATTCTGTCTGCTCTCACACACAGGTCAGTGTGTGACCTTAGAACAGTGCCTGCTTTCCTTATTACACAGGTTTTTTTTTTTTTTTTTTTTTTTTTTTTTTTTTACAGAACTTTGCCAATGACAACTTCTTTGCTGCCATTAATTCTTTTCCATGCACTAAGTGTATACTGCTCCAAGGACCTTGTTTATCATCTCATCTGAATTACTAGTGCCAAGATCACCACTGAAGGTCTTGTGAAGTGGGAAAAAATCTCAGCCAGATCTGGGTTCAAACTGAAGTCATTTCATCAGTTGTAATGTGAAGAGTGTGGTGGGGGAGGTGTCTGTTCATCAACTCACAATACACAGAATGCCACAAACAAATTTTCGAATTGACCTTCAAATGCTGACAATGATATTTTCAGTTCAAGAGGTCAGCCAGCCACGCCATTTCCCTTTGGTAAATTTTCAATTTGCAGGAATGCTGTAACACTTGTCCTTCCAGAGTGATTTATAGATGTAGACTATTACATTCACAGTTCTGATAATTCAGTACAGACTGTTTTAATGTTAAAAAGTTTACCTTGACTTTTTTTTGAAAAAGTACTGTGCACTGTGGCCTAGTGGTTACCATCACAGATAACCGTCATGGAGGTCATGGGTTTGAATCCCACCAGTCATGTGGGGTTTTTTTGACCTAATCGGCTCCTACTCAGAGTGCGAGTCTGCTACAAACTCAGTTGGGAAGACTGGACCACACAGTCGAGTCATCCACTTGATAGATGCGGTTTTTTTTTTTTTTTTTTTTTTTTTTTTTTTTTTTTTTTTTTGATAGATGCGTTCCTGAGAGTGTAGCTCAAATTTCACCATCAACTCTGCAGGTGTCTGTATTTTTCCGGGCTGGTTGGGATATAAAGGAAGCATACAAAACATTCCTGTCATATAGTCTCAGACTGAAATGGAACTCTGTAGCATCATCTATATCATCCCCTTCCTCATTAATCAGTAAAATGAAAAAAAATTGTCTCAGGTACTGTGCCCATCCAAGCCCCTCCTATCATAGTGATCTCACTTTCAGTTTCCTCTCTCAGCTGTGCCATCTGGTGAGTTATGTCGCAGTTACTGTGTCCGCAAGTTCATGGGGACTGTCGCTGGACGGACATGGTGGTGACTTCGGAGGGGGCCTCACTCACACTGGCTCCATGACTAAGCTTTTACTGTCATTAGAAGCTGGCTTAGTATGTCAGATCAGATTAGGCACCACTGCACTCCACCAAAGTGGCTAAGCAGAAGTGCAGTGCCTCCTCTGGTGGGTTGCCTCTTAAGAACATTACACTGACTGCACCCTGTGTGCTGCCTGTGCCGCGAGTTTGGCTGAACAATCAGAGAGGTGGCTATGGAAATTCATAATGAGCAGTGTGTGCCCAGTGCCACTGGGGTGGGCACAAAACCTGAGACAGCATAAAATAAAACAACAACAACTTTTTTAGGTCAACAATGACTCCAAGACATTACCTTCTTGACATTACCAATTGACTATTTCTAGAAAAAAAAGATTCTCAAAGTTTATCAGAAGAAAGGCAGAGCATATAGAAAAAAAAATCTACGGTAAAAGCAGCTGTAATTGTGTGGCCTATTGTACATGTGTAATGACTGAGGAATCATCAAATGGGCCAAATCTGTATGAACAGCAGGTAATCCTGTCTTCAAACAGCTGTAAACTGTGTAATGCAGTCCATACCTTTTTCTACCAAAGGCAGTGGAAAACTTAAGAGTGCAACTTTGCTGACACTTGTTGCCTGATTAGCATTAAACTAAAAGTGGGTAAATGTAATTGACAACTGTATGTTCTTAAAAAAATTTTTTTTTGGAAAAAAAGAACTTACGCATATCATAGCAACAAATTTTCTCATAAAATGTTGACTGATTTTTCATCCACTTACCTTTTCTGTAAAAAGTTGCTCTCAGCTGATGAGGAACTGCTGGTATATGCCTTTCTCTGTTTAAAACAAGAGATCAGAAAAATAGATGTTAAAAATGTGTATTATATGATTAGAAAACTGTGCATGAATTGCAAAAATAAAAAAAAAACTGACATTAAAGTTTCATCAACTGTCATGCGCATATAACTATATGATTTATATTACATATAACTTGGAAACAATTAGCTGTTATACCGTATATCACAGAAGAGTGCAAAATAGCACTGACATTATGCTCACATCTTATTCTTAGCCTCAAAATGAAATATGAACAATTTCTGAAATAATATTGTATACTTTATATCTTTATTTTAAAGTTTGTTTTCTTTTTCTTTTTCTTACCTGTGATGCAAGTTCCCTTTCAGTTGCCACCATCAAGGAAGGACTGTCAGGCACGAGGCTGGATGAAGCTTCACACACATTTGTCCCTTCTTTAACAGCTGTATCAAAGGGCACATCCTTTGCAGGAGTAGGTGGAACTGAAGAACTGAGACAACAAAAGAATTATTTTTTTAAAAATGACCTTTAAAAGTAACATGTAATACCAGTTCTTATTACAAATCTAACACATGTGTCTGTGATGACAAAATATACTGCACTCTTGGAGTGTTTGCTTGTGTGCTCACCTTTGACTAAATAACTGTTAAATATGATGACCAGCATCCAATCGCTTTACATGGGTGCTAAACATAAAAAAAAAATCAAACTTGAAAAAAAAACAAAAACCTTTTTCTCAATACTAAATGCTTGAGATGCCGTGGATGAGGCACTAGACTTATGCCTGCATGATCACAAGAAGTGCAGCCCTTCTGCTTCAGCATGACCTCTGGTTTTCCAGAGAAAAGTAGATCATTCAAGATCATATCCTGGTTCTTCCTCAAGTTGTGTTCAACAACAGCTGCCTCAATTAATAGATAAAGGTGCCTGACAAAGTTTATGAGTTGTATTTATATCATTGTAGTAAAGATTGTAGGAAGAAAGGTGGCAGAGTGGTTAAGATGTTCGCCTGCCAATCCAACGTGTGAGACGTGCATGGGTTCGAGCCCTGCCTTTTTCGCCCTTTCTTTCCCAGTTTGAATGACAATTTGAACTGAACGTCAAGTCCATCAGATGGGGACTATAAGCGAGTCAGACCCGTGTGCCTTCCTGGCCCCCTGCACATGTTAAAGAACCCATGGCGGTTGAAAATCGAAAAAAGCAGCAGGGGGGGGGGGGGGGGGGGGGGGGTCCCCCGCTACCCTGGTAAAATTGATGTAGATTGAAGACAGCCGCCTGGTATTTATTACCAAGCCACAAAAATTGTCACTTACTGTTATCGTGTGCCATCGTGTACCGGTGAAAATGGAGGACACGTATAAACATCGCATGCATCCTATGTGAGAAACTGGAGGAATAAATGAGATAAATGAAAATGAGTGACTCATATTTGAATGCTACGGGAAACGACTTAATGAGCGCCAGTAGGCTGCTCTTCAGCCGGCTCTACCCAGGTAGGCATCCCATTGAGAGTGAGATAGTGTGTTTATTGCAAAGCGCTTAGAGCTTGGTTTGTGACTGAGGATATGCGCTATACAAATACCCAATATAATAATAATAATAATAAAGATTAACCCCAGGGAAGATAAACTGAAGCAAACTGAAGGACTGCAATCAAGAATCGCGTCATCACAGCTGACCCAGCCAGTGTAGGTAGGTACTATCACGGTATCAGCACAAGACAGATCAGCATGAAGACTTGCCCAAGCCACTCACTGGACCATCTGTCTGTTTTTACCTAGCATCTCTGGCTGACAACAGTATTTACGCACAGACACAAACAAACACAGACACACAGACACAAGCAAACACACACAGACACAAGCACACACACACACACACACACACACACACACACACACACACACACACACACACACACACACACACACACAGGTGCAACACTTGACACTTGAAGAAATGAGAAGTAACTAACATTCCAATCTATAACAATGTTTCTCAATCTTGTTATCCCTATTCCACTATGATGACTGACATCTTTGAGTCTTTCAGTACGTGGATCAATGGCCAGACAGCAAACAATAGAAATATATACATGCATAGTATTTAAACACACACACACACACACACACACACACACACACACACACATCTGTAAAGAAACCCATGATGTTTAAGTGAAATCGGAAATTAGAATTCAGTCTAATTTATAATCCACTAGTAAACATTAGAATTCTTATTTTCCCAAAGGCAAACTAAAATTCTAATTTTCCCTACATAAATCCTTACCGAGATGTTTCCATCTCCTCTAGCTGAAAAGGCTGAAATCTAAGGTTCAATGGAGAACACTAAGTAGAATTTACTGCACAAAAGAAATTAAGAGCCCAACATACACTTCACACACACACACACACACACACACACACACACACACACACACACACACACATAATGCACTTAAGTACAGCAAACTGCAGTGCAAAATTAACCATGTAATTATATCAAAGTTTGGTACAGAAGAAAATTCACAAGTGCAAAATAAATCATGTCATTTATTAAAGATTTTGTAAAGAAAAAAAATATACAGATGATCTTTTAATCATAGCAATTCACATCAGGGTTTATTTTTGGACTGCGCCCCGCGCCATTGGCACATCAAAGGCTGAAAATGACCCAATACTTTTCCGTCTTCAAGCCAAAGGGCGCATCGCTTTTGCATTCAACTGCGCCAGCCTTCATGGTGTGTTAGAAAGATGGGCCTTCAGTGTGCAAAAATCTGACACTTACACCTCTAAGAAACAGACTCTCCTTGGACAGATGTGAACAGCTCATGAGAGTGAAAATTGAAGAGGGTAGCCTGTGTGACTTTGACTTCAATGCTGCTGTACAAAAGTGGAGTGATACCAGCAGTAGAAGACTCAAGATCAACAACTGAAGAAGGGGAACAGCAGTGGGATACTGTACCGGAGGCTGGATTTCAGTTTTCTTTCCAAGTGAATTGTCTACGCATGCACACACACGCATGCACGTACACACACACCATACATTCTCACACACTCAGTGACTCACGAATCATCAACATGGATAAAACATTTCCTGATCCGAAGTCAAAGACACATGTTCATCTCCTGCTCAATACTGTGGCTTCAGCTCGATTTGAACTCTTGGCCTTACCAACCCTAACTACTCCTGTGACTGTGAAAGGGCCTTCAATGTGGAAAATGTAACACTCACACCTCTCAGTGACTCTCACCTCTCAGAAAGACTACTAGCAGCTCATGAGAGTGAACACTGATGTGGATACTAGCCTGTGTGACTTTTCTGATATAACAATAAAGAGTGAAGTGATGCCAGCAGAAGACACAAGCTCAAGAACTGAAGAAAGGGAACAGCAGTTGGATATCAGAGACTCTGACTGGATGACAGTTTTCTTTCCAATTACACACACACACACACACACACACACACACACACACACACACACACACACACAAACAAAAGGTGAACTCAGAAATAAACACACAAAAAATATGATTTAATATCATTTCTTTAATTTTGCACTGTATGACTAAATGTAACTGTTGAATCGTTCAGGCCACTTTTTCTTCTTTTGACTGGTGACCTACTGTTCCTTCAAATGAACCCAATTTTTTTTTTTTGCTTCAGTGGACCAATTGACCCATAAGGATTTTTGACAAGAATAAACCCTGTCACATTGTTGAATTTTAGCCTGTAATCATTCTAATCAATCTCAATTGGATTTCTAATTTCCACCCTGAGATACATTCATAAAAACAATTCACACATTCTGAAAACTTAAGAGCATCTTAATAAGTTCACCTTTGTTTCATTCTTACAATTTGCAAACAATAAGAAATCATACTCATTCAAAAAATGATTCATAATGTGCTAGACCAACTCAGTATTAATCACCTACCTTGTAGATGCACCACAATCAAATCATTCTGTAGATTTTCTTCTGGTTCCCAGGTATTATGTCTGTGCCACAAAGGAGAAAACACTATAACAACAAGAAACAGTAAAACAAAATTATGAATACATCATGTACAGAAAAACTGTAGTATATTATAATATTAAAGGTTTTCTATTTGTATATTTGTTTATTTGTTTGTTTTTTTACTTAATGAGGGAAAAATTCAACTCTTGGGTTAAAATACACAAATAAAAAGCAAGAACTTTTTGTATCTTATTTATCTGAAATCTCCATAAGTTTTCCTTTGCAACTTGAAGCTTAATTCATACTTCCCCCTAAGACCTTAAGTTGAATCAAGTCTATGATAATAATGACAAATACATTATTCCTTAGGAACTTTAGTTGAATGAAGGTCTTTAAAGTTTAATGATGACAATCACATCATCTCAATGTCTATGCCTCTATTTTTACCAAAATCATTTTTAAAGAATACTATGAATGTGTTAACTTGGCAGCTAATCACAAGGACATCCCCATTACCCTCCCCTTTCTGACCACCAATTACCTCTCTGCCTCTGTGACTGTCATCAACTCCCCCATACATCTGTCCTATCCTTTCCACCTCCCAATTTTACTCCCCTTCCTTCTCTCTCTCTCTTGTTTTTTTGTGTTGTTCACTGGCTGTTTATGTGTGAATATTGATTGTTATTTATGTTAATCATTGTGGTGAACATGTTTTTATTACAATATCGTTATTGTCCCATCAGCTTGAAAGGACGTTCACTGGTCAACAAACCAACACATGACAAATCAAGTGCTAATAACATTTCACCTACCTTTAAAAAAATCACCACTAAATTGTTATTGGAAAATGGTTTAATTCATGTAGGAAACACCCCCCCCAAAAGCACAGTTTACATTGCTGTATGAACTCAACATTTTTTTTGTCTACAAAACTGTCTAAAATTATCACCTGGTATACACTTATTTTGTAAAGAATACTTACTTAGAAGACCAGCCACTCCATTTAATCAGATATTCTCTTTTTCCCTGCAAAAAATTTGAAATTAACTTTTTTTCGTTTAATTAAAGGTCATCAAATTAACATCATCATTACTGACAGTCTTTGGCTTTTATATTTTAAGGCTTCATATAGAAATCCAGACAGTGTAAGTAATTAATCTGTTCATGGTCAGGCCTCAGTGTCAGTTCTGTCAGAGAGAGAGAGAGAGAGAGAGAGAGCAATTGAGAGAAGTACGGACTTACAAGCTCTGGCAAGATTAGGTGAAACAGTATTCACTTAACCTGGTTTCTCTCTCTCTCTCTCTATCCCCCCCCCCCCCTCCCAATCCTCCCCTTTGCACACACACACACACACACACACACACACACACACACACTACCAGAAGTAACTGAACGCCTGGTTGACTACTAAATCAGATTATAAGTTTAAATGTACAGACTAAACTATTATCAAGTGTCCATTTTATACAGATTTGTTGGTTTGTTTATTTGTTTACATTTTACTCTTAACAGAAAGCCCTTACATCCACACCTTTATTGATTTCTTCCACACACACACACAAAAAAAAAGAAATAGTGGGTGCCCAAATGGTATAGTTCAAAAGGTTATTTTTTTTTCGCCATTGATCTTGATTAAAACAATTAAAGTAAACTCATAAATGTTGTGCATTCATAAAACGTGAGCAAAACATCCGCTAGAGATCTAGTCTTGACGAATTTCACTTCAGTCAGTAGCACTCCACCTCAGTCCTACAAGTTGAACAGGATCTAAAATCAAATGATCTGTTTGAAGTGTTTGCTTCGACGATGCCTGTAATATAGTTTTTCTAATGTATTCTCAATAAATTAAAATGCAAATATTCAACAGTTACAGCAGTTTCTAATATACTGCAATATCTTCATGTGATTCTATTGTGCTTACCTTCCGCATTCGCCGTTTAACAATTCTGTCAACGCCATGCAATTCAGTCTCCGCCATGTTTGAACTTGCAAAGTGATGTCCCTTCCAAAACCGCGCGACTTGTCGAAAATTACGCTGAATGATTTTTTAAATCCGTGACAGTCATTTTAGTTTGAAATACAGACTAGCACAATGCTAGTTTTCATGTGCACTCATTTCATTTGTGTCAGTTTTGCTAGCAGCCAGTTCTCACTCACTTATTCACCACGTCACATGTCATATAAGGAATAACGTGAATCGTTACTTAATTCACGGAAAACACACATTTATGTCCAAATTTGAACACCATGCAAAAATATGACTGCACAGTTTTAAGCCTTGGTAGCATTTCTATAGGTGCATGTCTATATGGTGTTTTGCAAATCGCTCGTTTTTTGAGTTTGTAAAGTAAACAGACAGAGGTGGTGTCATGGCAGACATTAACTGCTACCTAAGAGCCCGATTTTTTTAAAATTTCAGGTCCAAACTGTAAACCATGTTCAATTACAAAATTTTGCTTCCATGACAAAAGATTTCAGTTAAAAGTATAAACATATATGGCATCTCAAAAATCAATCGTTTATTAAAGTTTTACACCTATGAATCATGTGGCAAGTTTTCACAACGGACACGGCAACTTAAGACAGATGCTGAACTCAAAGACAAAAAAAAACTTTCACCATCTACATTTAAATCTTTGCTGTCCTATGTTTTAGGATCATATTAATCTTTTCATATGCGTATGGCATCTTAAAAATTATTACATCAAATACAGTATGACGTTCTTTTAAGTCGCCATTTGAGCTTATTGCCACCGAATTTTACAACATCCCCCAAAAACGCTGTGAAACAAAAACAGGGCCATCTTTTTAAAAATCCCTTTTGCTTGTGTCTAGTTTATATCCCAAAGCACGTTCTGACACAATTTGGTCAAAATCGGAGAGAAAAGGAATGAAATATACAACTTTGAATCAAGAATCACAAAATCTGTTACAAAGTGAACTAACATGCATTTCAGAGACACCACAACTTACCCATTTTTATGGTCACCACCAAAATCTTTGAAAGTGTGACTTAAAATTAAATAAAAAATAAGTTCTTGGGTTATTTCCTTAAAAGTTTTCACCACCTAACCCTTTGATCACATATACAGCATATCAAACCCACAAAATCAAAGATTTGATTATAGGTAGCCAAATTTGGATGCCATTCATATGTCCTATTTGTTGATATTTTTGTTTAATAATAAAGAATTGCGTACCATCTGGAAAGCTGTTTAAGGGAAAGTTTCTATTTTTTATTTGTAGGCTTTAATTTTTCTCGGTGGTGTGTGTGTGTGTGTGTGTGTGTGTGTGTATGCGCGAGCGCGCGCGTGCCCTTCTTTCTCTCTCACGTAGGCCCAGAGAGAGAGAGAGAGAGAGAGAGAGTGCGTACATGGACGCGCGCGCGCGCGCGTGTGTGTGTGTGTGTGTGTGTGTGTGTGTGTGTGTGTGCGCGCGCGCGCGCGCGCTCGTGCCCATATTTCTGTCATGGCCACTGCCTTAGTTTCGTTGCATATTGGTGTCGGGTAACATACCATGCCACCTTAAGTTTTACAGTACTCAACATTCTTCGTTTATTTATTTCTTTATTCCTCCGTCATGCTTGTCTTGAAAGTATCTGTGTTCAACTTGATGCTTTGATTGACAGACCATGCCTCAGTTTGAACATTTCCAATACTTTCTCTTCTTGGGCCTGCTGCCGTTGCTGCCATAGCACACTCCACAGGTACAAAAGTGGGTTGAGAGCAGAGGTGAGTGGTATCATGAACACAATCATGGCGTCGTGCATAAGGTCTAACAAATGAACGCCATTGGAAGACAGCATCCTCACCGCACCGAATGACAACCAGCAGATGGCGTGTGTGTGGATGTGACTGTGCCCATCAGGTGGACTGAAGAATACACCGACCTGAGTGCAGAGTCCAGCATCATTCTGTGTTGAGGTGTTCGGTGGTTGAACAACGTGAGCGGCGGCAATCGTGAAGTATAGAACAAAGTTGATGAAGACAATGACGGTGAACCACCTGAACTCCGTGACAGACAGATGGCGATCGTATAATGCCAGACGACACAGACCAGACTGGCCCTGGAGACCCCAGTGGGAGAGTCCTGGGAGAAAAGGAATCAACGACAGCACCATCCCGGCAACCCACGTTATCAAACAAACTGGGCCCACACATGTTGAAACAGGACCACGTTTCCTTGAATCACCGGGCAAACAAAGAATGATCACGTGATTCAACGTGATGAACCAGATAACGAAAAACGGACAGCTCTGTGGAAAAGAAGAAAAGAAATCCACTGGCCTTACAAATCACACTGCTAGTCCATTTCTTTTCAAAATAAATGTAATTTCCGCGAAATGTTTCATTAGCTACCATAGCAATCGTGACATGGCTTCCCATACATACGCCACTAAGCAGCAAATTAGCGAGAGATCATCGCAAAATTACTTCCAAACATTTTTTGCGTGACGACGAAAGCTGTCAACCAACTCAAATTCCCTACACTGGCGAATGTGCAGACCAACCAAAGGAAAACAATGTGCACAGTATTTGGTATCAGTTCTTTGCAGGAATAGAGTAAAACATGACTGCTAACGCATTTCGTTTGACTAGATTGTTGAGGGAGTACATGCTCACAACAAAGTCTGTAATTTGACGAAAATATATTGTTTAAATGACTGGATCGTGATAGCAGATCAAAAGGAAAGTGATCCAGGGGGTTTCCTTTTATATCCAACACACTCAACTCTGGTGTGCTTTTAAGACCTACAGATGGAAAGTGTTCAATACCACCAGAAAAGGATATGTTCAAATGCTTCACTTGTGGTAAATATAGAATGTTGAATATATGGTGACGAGTTTTTGACACATCCACTCTCTTCAGTGTATAATGAATTTGCTTTTTGTTTAAATCATTTATCGAATGCTTTAGAGGATTGTTCGCTATTTGTAGTTCTCTCAAATTTTTGGAGTAAAGGAAAATGTCTGAATTAAGAGCACTAAGATAGTTATGGGTAAGATCAAGAATCTGCAGGTTTTTCCATTTCAAACCTGAACCGTTAACTATAAAACAATGTGAGAGGCTGAGCTGAATGAGATACAAGTTTTTACTGAACTCAGTCACAGTCATTCCAGAGCCTGACCCGTCCAGATAACGAAGTTGTGGGAAGAGATCTACACGGAAAGACTGACCACACATAAACGAGTGACCTTGACACAGACATCCTTCAGGACAGGTCCTGTCACACAACAGCTCATCATCCTGCAGTGGGCACTGACCCCAGCCATCACACAGATGATCTCCATGGACACACATGGCAGCGATAGAAACCGGGACTTGTCGATCTATCACAGTCTTGTTCATCTTCTCCATAAACACAGTCCGAAAATCCATTGCAACGGGTGTAGACAGGGAGACAGTACAGCCATTCAGATGTACACCCATAATGGGTGTCAGGACACGATTCATCATCTTTCATCTTCTGTTGTCTGAAATAGCCAGCACCATCCAGATCGATGTGATATGGTTGCCTTCTGCGTTTTTTTGTCAGCACTTCCAGGTAGCTGGTCTTCAGTGCAGCCAGCTTCATCTGAATCATCTTGACAGTCTGAGTACTCATTGCAGCGCTGGTTCCTTGAGACACATTGACAGTTCGTGCACAGAAAGCCGTCACATGTTGGGTGTTCACAAAACGATTCATCACTGTTGTCTGGACAGTCTTGTCTAAAATCACATACTAGAGTGTGGTGGACTAGTGTGTTGTCATCATCACATTGCAGCATTACATATGTAAATGTATGTGCTCTCTCACGATGAACGTGTTTTTTCCCTTCTGCTTGTTAGTTAAGTTCAGGAATTCAGAAAGCTGTGCACATGTTTTTTTTTTCGAAATGGATGTCCTGACTGTGTGACAAAAATAAGTGTGTAACATAACCCATTTGAGCATCTAGACAGAAACTGTTCTGTGTTTGTAAAAATCGACTGAGATGAAGCAAAAGAAGCCAGCACATATCTTGAGGAAAATGCAAGTGCTCGTGGTTTCACTTCACACAGAATATAAGAAAACGAACAACTTTCCCTTTCCCACACCAAACGAAACCCATCGTTTTCAAAGCAATAACATTAAGTCAGGTTCTCCTTGATAATAACAGACGCAATTTTCTGAAAAGATTGTAGATCACTGTATTGTCTTGCCATGTACGAACATTGCTGTACATGAATGGTTTACGATCCACTCTTCTGAAATGACGCAAGGGTAGTGATAAACGGTGGTATTTATTGAAAATATGGAGGGAATCATTCAGTTCTGCTTTTGTTTTTATTGCGGCAGGCATCCCACCTCTGCTACGACATTCGTTAATCATGAAATCAAAGGCATAGGCTTCTGTTAAAATGACTAAGAAGAAGCATTTCCCACGTGATGCCACCTGTCCGGGACAGTGTGGACTACTGAAGGGACAGAGTTCTGTTTCATCACGTCCATCTTCACACTCTCGCTTTAAATTGCAGTCCAGGTGTTGCTGAATCAAGGAGTAATGCTTCACAGAACAGTTGAATAAACCATTGGGCAGAGCATGCGTCTGATAGATATCAGAGGTTAGAGAAAAAGTAGAAAAAACTATTTTTGCACCAAACATCTGGCCATAGTCTCGAACTTGAATGGAAAGATATGTTGCAAAAAACATTTTAGCTGGTGTTAAAAGTGGATCACATACTGTTGTGATACAGAGGCGAGATGTGTTTGTTCTTTTGTACTTCACTTCGATCAATGGCAGCCTTCTTTCCATTGACAAACATGACCCAGGTCCAAACAACTGATGAATGCTAACAATGGCCGCTGACTGGGAGGGGCTACTAAAAATGTCTTTGAAAAAGAATGATGTCCTGAGTGGCACTAACAAATACCCAGAATACTTTGAATTATATTTCACACAAAAACTACGGTGTTTTACAGTCTCAAGATTGATTTTAACTGATGGATAATGTTTATGTTGAACACAAAAATGGTTACGATCTGTTTCAGGACATAATTCTTCAAGTGAATGAACATTGCATTTGATGGATACTCTATAGTTTATTTCTGATCATGGTTTCCCATCCTCGTGACTCACACCAGTACGCCAGCCGTAGAAGATGAACACGTATGTACAAACCCATCAGCACCTCAACGTGCAGATGACAAAAAGCAGTTAGTTCATCACACACACCCGTACACTGCTCCCTGGTGTGCACTGAACCTTGGCAAGTTATTCTCACAGTCTGACCTGTTGACCTGCAGGATAGTGTTATCTGTGTGGTTCTGGTTGAGTAAATGTTCAACACCTGGACACACTTCAGTGACCTTCAATGCTGTGGAGTGAACCAAGGTGCTGGTTATAGTCCTTTGGCTCAATAAAGCTCCCACCATCCCGCTCCCATTGCCACTCCCCCCCCCTTCCCCACCTTCACACCTTTCCCGTTCAGTCTTACTATTCCTCAAAGGCATGCTTAGTGAAGGATGGGCAGAATGGACGAACAAATAGTGACTAAAATTTCAATCTTTGGATTAATTTTTTTCGTGACTTCCAAGGTCTCTCTCTCTCTCTCTCTCTCTCTCTCTCTCTCTCTCTCTCTCTCTCTCTCTCTCTCTCTCTCTCTCTCTCTCTTTTTAACAGCAAAGTTTTTTAAGTATTGAAGATGGCTGTATCCTAACTGAAGCTGGACAGTGGTATTCATTATTGTGTTTAAACAGGATCGTGGAATGTGCTTGTGTATTGGGTTTTTCATCTACTTAATCACGTTTTGGATAATGTGAATAAGGAGGAAGATTTGGCTTCATTTACTCTGTTTGCTTGTTTGTTTACTTTCCGAGCTATGCTTTGATTCATTCTGTTAAATGCTATACAATCAGAAAATACGTCAGATAATGTGTTAGATCACTGTACCCTTTTTCAAACAATAGAAATCAGACTTGGTCATGTTAGCAGCATGCTGAATAGTTTTGCTCTGCTATCTCTACTTTCTACAAGAAAATCTCTCTCTCTCTCTCTCTCTCTCTCTCTCTCTCTCTCTCTCTCTCCAGAGTGAGTTCGTGGTCAAGCTGTCGACAGGACGCGTTTTTGAAGCTCTCCCACTATTTTGCTTTTCGTACAGTGATTACTTGGATTTTATACCCCGATTTTTGAAAAAGAACACGAAGTAACAGATGAAAGTATGGAATCAAATCTTCAAAATATTTTAGACAAACAGAGAGCAGAATTTGAAAAATCACTGCATAAAATACTGGATGATCGACTTGGTGCGGTGACTCAGCAAGTTGCGCAAAATTTAAACCGGATTGCAAGTGATTTTTAAGAACGAGATTCAAGAGCTTCGAAGTAGAACGTACACACTCGAACAAACCGTGGGTCACAGCAGCGGATGAGATTAGCAAAACCAAACGCACGGTAAACCAGCTTGAGCAGAATTTGACACGATCAACTACAATTCTAGATGAAAAGGTGGAAAAACTAGAAAGGTTCACCAGACGTGACAATTTAAAATTCTTCAATGTGCCATTGCTCCCGGAGAACGAAACGATCGAAGATTGCGTTCAGTCTGTGGTGCGTATACTGGATGGGTCAGTGTCAGGGAAAATCTGACGTTCGGATGATATTTTGCGTGCCCAACGTCTTGGACGTCACAAAGATTCTAATGGTCGCCCCCCGCCAATGATCGTAACATTTGCGCGCTGGACAGACAGGATGGCAGTGCTGAGGGAGGGCAGGACGGCCCTTCGGAAAAAAAATGTGACAGTGGCTGCAGACCTTACCGACCGACAGAGGGACACAATACAGCAGTATCGACGCCGGGGCCTACATGCCTACTACCGGGAAGCAGACTGGTGGTGGAGGAGCAGAACCAGGCCCGCCATTCACGGCAGCAGTGGAGACAGTCGGCAGGGAGCCAGGACACCCGCTACAATAATAGCGGCTACTACAATAGCGGCTACAACAACAACGAATACAACGACTACTACTACTCTTGGAAGGGTGGCTATGAAAGGCAGCCGTACTATGACGACAGCCGCCCTGATAGCCGTGTGCAGTTTGTCAGCAGAAACTGTGAGTACTCTGAGCGAGATTGTGTGGCGAAGCTGGTGCTTCGCAAAACAGGCAGCACGATTACCAATCGTACCCCTACCCTACCTCTATGTGCCACTTTCCATCCCTATCCACAACTCATAGGCCTGATAACCTTGATCAGCGTAATCGTGATGTTTCTCACTCTGCTGATGCACGGAGTATGACAGGACACGACAAGATAGTGCACCAGGTGCATACTGGTCAGGTTGTGTACAATGCAAACACAGATACAGACATCATTGATGTGGGATTCAGTGCAACGAAAGAAAAGAATGATGACAGCATAGCTAGTGGGTTGGAGAGGGAACCAATTTGTGAGGGAAGTGGCACAAAGGAAAAATATAATGATATAGATAGGAACGAGGGGGTAGACATGGACCCAAACCTTGTAATAGGTTCTACAGACAAGGCTCAAAAGGATAGTAGTGCAGACACTGAAACAGAGTGTGTCGCAAACCGAGTCGAAGACAGCACAGGGGAGTTACAAAATATTTTTGATGAAGAAAATGTGACAGAAGGGGGGACAACAGGAGATACTATAGATGACAGCACACATGATATGGATAAAGATCTTGACATTGAAGACCAGCATAATCCGGAAAATCCGGACATGGAGAAATCGATGTCACAACAGATGGTAAATGACAACGAAACGACTGAAAAGAAAATAAGTAATGGAACCGACACTGTCATACTCACCAAATCACAAACAGGACAGACAATCACAGAGCAGAAAAATGGCAACAAAACCACAAAAAAAAAGGGTGACAGACGAAATTCCACGAACAAACCTGTGCATCCTTTGACTCGATCAAGAAGCTCTTCGTGCACGAACAGTTCTTCTAAACGGCAAACAACAATCCACGAAGTGGCACGTGGAAATGCAAAGCAGGATTATACATAGGGACACGGCCGGGCTCATGTCAGGGGAAACATTAAGATTCTAACGTACAATATTGAAGGTCTCTCTCGCTTGTTCGATACCGACGACGTGCGATTTTATATTAATGATTTTGATTTGTGTTTGCTTGTCGAAACATTTTCTACTCAATTTCCAGATCATTTATTTCCAGATTATGATTATTTTATTGTACCAGGTATTAGATTGTCTGATGGTGTCACTGCAAGATTGTCAGGAGGTTTAACACTTCTTGTCAAGAAAGATTTATCACACAGTACGTTGAACAGATAAAGACAGAACATGACAACATAATCGTATTAAAACTGTCTAAAGATCTTCTTGGTACGGATTCACCAGTTATCTTACTTGGTGTATATGTACCCCCAAGCTCCTCTGATTATTATCGATATGCCGATTTATCCAATGGTATACTACTGTTGAACAGTGCATATTGGATCGTTGAGACTGTTGGAAATGTACCTCTTTTACTGCTTGGAGATTTCAATGCACGTACAGGGGGTTAAAATGGAAAGGAAGAGGATGAAGATGTGGATGAGGGTGTAACATGGAAAGACGACAAGGAGCAGGAAGTCTATCGTACTTCAAAAGATAATGTTTTGAATGACTTTGGTAATTGTTTACTAAATGTTTGCACTGTTTTCGATCTTTGTATATGAATGGTACTATCCAAAATGACAAGGACTATGGAAATTTCACTTATGTTTCATCAACCGGATGTAGCATTATCGACTATGTTATCGTATCTCGTTGTTTACTAAAGTTCTGTGTCTCGCTGAAGGGTCACCCCGAAAATAGAATCTAAACATATGCCAGTTGAAGTCATGCTTAATTCTATTGTAAATGACGGAAAACATGTAAAGGCAAACGAGGGTAGCTTTAAGATGGAAAAAAATGATATGGGACCAAGGTAAATTGGATGAATTCAAACAGAACACTACATCTGATGAGTTTAAAAGCAACTTAGAAAAAGCATCTTCTCTGATCGGTGATGACATCAACGAGGCTCTACAGACTTTTAATGATGCGTTGCTCGATGCTTGTTTATGTTTGAAGAAAACTATTACAGTCGGCAAAGAAAAGTCAGATCCTTGGTTTGACCATGAGTGTAGTCAAAGCAAAAAAGAACTCAGATGTAATTTAAGACAGTATTATAATTGTAAAGACGATGACGTCATTTTAAGACTCGAATACAACCAAAAAAGAAGGGAATATAAAGAACTTATAAGGATTAAAAAGAAAAATCACCGTAAGGCGACACTGGAAACGTTTACATGAGAATATTAGTAACCCAGCTGGTTTTTGGACCAAGTGAGATCTTGTGTTTACAAAAAAAGTCTACAACCAATGACATTACTAAAGATGATTGGTATAATCATTTCTCCCAAGTGTTTCAGTCTAATACCGAAAATGTTTTCTATTGATGATACTAGTGATCCTGAAGAACAGGATGATGACGATGGTTTTCAGCAGGCGAACACAGAATCTCTGGATGCAGAGATAACAGAAAATGAAGTTTATGCTGCTGTGAGATCTCTTAAAAATGGCAAAGCAGCAGGCCCCGATGGAATAATAGGAGAAGTCTTCAAAAATGCAGCTACTATAGTTGTTCCATTTATAGTTCTACTGTTTAATGCAATATTTACTTCTGGTTCTTACCCTATACAGTGGTCTGAAGCCTTTATACAACCTATTTTCAAAAAAGGTGATCGTAAAATTCCCAACAACTATAGAGGCATTTCGTTATTGAATATTTGTAGTAAATTATACAGCCATATTTGAATGTAAGGCTGACAAATTGGATCGAAAGCAACAATGTAATAAATGACTGTCAAGCGGGATTCAGGAAAGATTACAGCACCATTGACCATGTCTTTACGCTATTTGCCATGATTCAGAAACAACTACTTTTACACAAAAAACTTTATGTTGCCTTTATTGATTTTCAAAAAGCTTTTGACTCTGTTGTTCGTTCAAAGTTATGGGCTGTCTTACAGAGAAGGGGTGTGCGGGGAAAAATGTACCGGGCTTTAACTAGTATTTATAATATTGTACAGGCGAGAGTAAGAGTTGGCAGTGAACTGACAGAAGCTTTTTTGTGTTCTACGGGTTTAAAGCAGGTGATAAATGCAGCCCTGTTCTGTTTTCATTGCTTATAAATGAGTTGGCCAAGGAAATCATCTTAAAAGGTAAACATGGAATTCAACTTATCCCAGACTTTTTAGAAATCTTTATCCTAATGTTTGCTGATGACATTATTCTGATTTCTGATTCTATTATTGGTTTGCAAAATCAGTTAAATGTGTTGCATGACACAGCAAGAAAGCTTGGTTTGATTGTGAATTTAGACAAGTCAAATATTGTTATCTTTAGAAATGGTGGTTTTGTGTCAGAGCACGAACAATGGTATTATGGCCAGAATAAGATATCAGTAGTTAATATGTACAAGTATCTTGGGGTTATTATGTCCACCAGGCTCACCTTTGCACATTGTCTGAACGATCTAGCTAGTCGAGCAAAAAAAGGAGTTATCAGCATTTTTAAGTTGTTATGGTCATTAGGAAAAAATCGCCTGCTATATTCTTCAAACTCTTTGACGCCCAAATACAACCTATGCTTAGCTATGGAGCCGAAGTTTGGGGCATTGTCGGAAATCTGGACATAATAGAAAAGGTACATTTGTTTTCTTTAAAAAGGTTCTTGAATGTTAGTACAAGAACCCCAAATGTGATGATTTATGGTGAGTTAGGACGCTTTCCACTATACGTAAACTTGTATGTAAAAAGTATATTGTGATATTGGTTGTGTGTGTGTGTGTTGTGAAGATGCCATCTCATCGTTTGCCTCTAAAGTCTTATAAAATGTTATTACATCTTCATAATAATAACAAGAATACTTGGGCGTCAGCAGTCTGTTTCTTTCTGTACAAATACGGGTTTGTGAAGTCTGGGAAAAACAGGGGTGTAGGTGATGAGAAAGGATTTTTGAGAACATTGAAAAACAGTTTGATTAATGACTACAGGACGCAGTGGTTTTATAACATGGAACAAAGTGATCGTTTTCAACTGTATCGGACGTTCAAAAGTGATCTAGTTCTGTCTTCATATCTAAATTTTGTTAACCATCTACGAGCTAGGATAAGTTTTTAATCAGACTAAGGTTGGGTGTTTCCCAACTAAATGTGCATAAACTGCGCTTTCATAGAAATATAACAGAAAGTGACTTGTTGCCCTTTTTGTGTCTCTCAAGTGGAATCTGAAGTACACTTTGTTTTATACTGCCCGCAGTATCAAGAATTAGAGAGAAAAATACATACCGAATAAATACTACAATAATCCCTCTCTGTTCAAATTGACAATGCTTCTTGCTACTGAAAGTAAGACATTGATTATCCGGCTAGCTATATACCTCGAAAAAAGCTTTTTCATTACGGAATATGTATTTAAATGGTAAATGATGTGAAAATCTACCCCTAAACATGTATGGTATGCAAGTCCCTATTGTCGTGTGTGTACGCTGGATCCTTGAAGTCGTCTCCTTATTGATCGCTAGATGAGAACAAATCTTCGAAGCGTCCCCTCTCTCTCTCTCTCTCTCTCTCTCTCTCTCTCTGTGTCCGTGAGTACGTGCACGCCAGCACCCTTGCGTGTGTGTGTGTGTGTGTGTGTGTGTGTGTGTGTGTGTGTGTGTGTGTGTGTGTGTGTGTGTGCTCGCGCGCGCGCGCACGTGCGTTCGTGTGTGTGTGCATACGTGGAAATGTGCGTAAATGCGCCAGCGCGCTCGTGTGTGTGTGTGTGTGTGTGTGTGTGTGTGTGTGTGTGTGTGTGTGTGTGTGTGTGTGTGCTGTACAAGTCAGATAAATCACTCTGGAGAAAATATTTGCTGTTAGACTGACAGCTGTTCAATTGTGCACACACACACACACACACACACACACACACACACACACACACACGCGTGCGCGCGCGCGCGCGCACACGCACACCCCCCCCCCCCCCCCCCCACACACACACACACCCACACACATATATAACAACAGAGACAGAGGTATACAGGTACCCTGTCTCTGTCTATATGTCTGTCTGCTTCTGTCTCTGTCTCTGTCTCTGTCTCTCTCTCTCTCTCTCTCTCTCTCTCTCTCTCTCTCTCTCACGTAAATGACAATGGTTTGATTTACTGCAATGGCTTGTCAACAGACATGAACTCTGAAACGTTCAAAGAGTTTATTTGTAACAGGAGTCTGCATGGAGGGAAAACTCTCACAAAACAACGCCGGAAAAGTTTTCATATTGACGTTCTTCACTGCTGCGGCTTTCACATGTCGATATTTCAGAACATTTAAATGTGTGCAGATGGAAAACGAGATGGATAAAAAGGGCTCATTTGGGTAGAAGCAATTAAATATCTATTCACATTAAACATTCGGTGATATTTTTTCCCATGAAAATGAAAACATGTAGAATTCAATCCGTGAAGAACGCCATCTTAGTCAATTCATGTAAATCCTTCAAATACACATGGTTAATTTGAAAATGTCAACAATACACAAACTGGTGCAGTCTTTTGTTTTTGTTTTTCTTCTCTTTTCTTTTGTTTTTGGCGGTTTTTTTTTTGTTGGCTTTTTTGTTTGGACCTCGGTGTCAAAAACGAATAACTCGGGAATAGAGACAGACAGCAGCTCTGGACTTGACCAACATTCGGTCATAAACTATTGTCAGATAGTATTAACGGTTATATGCTCACACACGCGTCATCCTTTGTTGTTTCTTTTTTGTTGTTGTTGTCTTACCTGGCACCTGCTCTGTGGTATGGTCTGCCTTCTTTTCTGCGTAACATGTACTCTTTAAAGACTTTTAAAACCTCACTTAAGACACATCTTTCCCCCCGGACTGATCAACAATATCCACGTATCTCTGTGCGCGAGTCTGCTTGTTTTGACACGCTTATGTGTCTTTCTGCGTGTGTGTGTGTGTGTGTGTGTGTGTGTGTGTGTGTGTGTGTGTGTGTGTGTGTGTGTGTGTGTGTTTTGAGTCAGAATTAGTATTTTATCATGTTTCTTTAATGTGTGATTTGGGCTCTCGCGAGTAAAACGCTTTATAAACATCTTTTTACATTACATTACATTACATTAAATTACATTACATTACATTGTCCACAACAGTTCATCAACAGGTCACCTTTCTTAGTGCAGCGTGCAGGCATACGATCCCTGAAGTAGGCGAAGGAATGTGCCGATAACAGACTGAAAAAGTCCTGCACAGAGTTTCAGCTGCTATTTTCTATTCCCTGCCACCGAACACCGAGAAAGAGCACACAGGTTTTAGAACTATGCGCGGCTGGCTTTGGCAAAATTATTGATTGACAAGAAA
>JADBJO010003650.1:10000-12500 GCA_016801955.1 Conus betulinus | reverse complement strand
ACGCAGGAGGAAACTAGGAGGATAGAAGCAAAAAAATATCTTTAATGGTCGTATCTATTTCAGGTGATCAGGTAGAGGAAGATGAAGATCTTGGGAGAGTTTCCGGGAGAGAAGGGACTTTGTCGTTCACCGACCACCGGAGCGATAACAAATTAGACTGGGCAGCGACAATAGCAGTTTTCTGTTTCTGTCTTTACTACAAGGAGTTCCAATGATTCGAACTTGCAACGGCAGTCCGCAAACCTGGAGCTCTTGCAAAGGATTCTTCACTACGATTGATTATCATATCCGGCAAACTGTGTAGAAATGTTCTGTTTGACGAACACTTTGATAAAAAAAAAAGTACATCAGCGTTACCACCTGCCGAATTTGCTCTAAGATCCCCGTGTTATGACAGCTACTCACATTCTCCTCTGGCTCCTTGCTAGAGACTCCAACACAAAGTCATGCAGTAAAGAAAGAAAAAAAAAAAAGGACAGCAAGTTTTGTTCCCATCGTGCAACAATTAAAAGCTGATGATTCCAGTTCCAAACCGATGCTGATAGAGGTAGGTATCCATTTTTCTTGCACATCAGTAGACAGACCTGGAAATGTTAAGTGAATCGGGAAGAAGTACACAGGGGCTTAAACTAAAAAAGAGAGAGAGAGAGAGAGAGAGAGAGAGAGAGAGAGAGGAGAGAGAGAGAGAGAGAGACAGAGAGAGAACAGAGACAGAGAGACAGAGACAGAGACAGAAACAGAGACTTTTTTTCCAGAGAGAGAGAGAGAGAGAGAGAGAGAGAGAGAGAGAGAAGAGAGAGAGAGACAGATAGACAGACAACGACGTCGACAGGCAAACAGACAAGAACAGAAAATTTAAAAAAAAAAAGGAAACCACAGGAGATTGACTCCCAATCTACCCAAACTCGTGCACACCCACCCCTCCCCCACCCCCTCCCCCCAACTCCTGTTTCCCCTCCACCTTCACTTCCTGGTTGGCTGGAATTCATTCAGACAGCCACCCAGCTCTCCTCACCTCATTAGGCAGCGAAGCTCCAGTTCCCTCCCCTCTCCCCTCTCTGTCTGCCCGGCTCAGTCCAGCTGGTGGTGCCGATGAAACATGTATCTTTGAAGGTCATTAGACTCGCCTTGCCAAGCAGAACAAACAACACCAAGACTGATGACCTCACTGGGAAGATCGTTTACAAGGCTGAAGACTGCAAGGCGTGTGAGCTGCAGACTCTGCTGTGTTCAAACTTTTCTTCTTCTCCTTCTTTTTCCCAGAAGACACCGATGTATCTCTCGGGCCTGGTTGACAGCCGGGATATATTATGATGAAAATAAACATGTACAGTACGGTCCTGTCATGCAGTCTCAGATTGGAATGGAACTCGACAACACCATCTTCATCATTCGTATCTTCATCAATCAGAATGTACGTTTGACAAAGCGTAACTAATAACAGTTATAGATAGATGTTTCATCGGCGTGGGCAACCGGTCCGGAACAGATGCCGCCAGGAAGGAGAGGGATGGTGGGGGCGGAGTTGGTGGTGGTGGTGGTGAGGGGGTGGAGTGGGGTTGGCAGTTTCATCAGTGAGGTTGGGAACAGTTCTGTCTGTCTGGGGCGTGTTTGTCTGTTTGTCTGTCTAGTTGTTCCACCTGTGTAATGGAGTGAGCGCTCAAATGTACTGAGCGAGAGGATAGATGAGGACTCGGGGAAAGGACTGGCAGCACAGAGCCCGTCCACATTCCCTGACGGCTCTCAGTTTCCAGCAGATTTCAGCCACCCCACCGGCCTGTGTCTTCTTGATCACCATACACATCGCCCGGATGCCTGACACACTCGCATGCCAAAAGCAGTATTCAATGGGGAGTTGGTCCACGGCAAACGCAACACAGGCGCGCCACAGAAAAGATCCCAGGACCAACTGAAGAAGTAACTATCCCAAGCGGACATCAACTCCAAGACTTTGGAGCAGTCAGCATCAGACAGAGGTAGCTGGAGAGCTTCAACGCTCAGGGGAACCCAAACACTTCGAGGAAACCAGACGACAGGACATCCAGGAGAAGAGAAGGAGAAGGGAAGACCCAGGTCCCGCAGCCCAACAACACAGGCCAGATCTACACCTGCCCACAATGCCACAGACCCTGTAGATCACGAATTGGACTAATCAGTCATCAAAGGGCGTGTCGCCCATCCCTGGCGGGAACTTCCCACTAATCTTCGCAAGCGAAGAACTGGCCATCCTCACCATCCTCTTATGAGTACACATCTCTGTCATTCCTTCTGTCTCTGCAGTCCTCCCATCACCTCCCTCCCCCCCCCTCTCTCTCTCTGTCTCTGCCTCCACTTCTGCCCCGGTGTCTGTCTGCCTCTATGTCTGTCTATCTGTCTGTCTGTGCGTCTGTCTGTGTGTGCAGTCAGTCTGTCTGTCTGTCCGTCCGTCTGTCTCTCACTCACTCGCTCTCCCCCTGTACTGTCTGTGTGTCTGTCTGTGACTGTGTTCATGTCGTCGTCT
>JADBJO010003650.1:0-5000 GCA_016801955.1 Conus betulinus | reverse complement strand
CTTGGTTTTGAAGAAAAAAGAAACACCCGAAGGTGCTGGGGAGGACCCAGAGAAGCACTGTCTTCACCCGCCTTTTGAGCAGTCCTGTACCACCCTTGGAGGCCTGCGCTGTGTTGACGATGGGTACAGGCACGCGCAGGACACTCCATTAAGATATCAAGGGACATAACCGCTCTTGAACAGAGGTAAATCAGACTACAGGATGCAACTCAGCCTTATAATAGTATCTCCATGGGTGTACCAGCCCGTATTTCATGACTGCAGAGCCCACTGGCGAAAAGACACTACCCTCCAGCTGCCGAGCAAACTCCACAGACCCAACCACCCCTGCCCACGGACAGATGAAGACAGTGCAACTCCAGACACAGCCAAGCTTTCGCCATACGGTCTTATGTGCCCTCAAGAGAGACTCCAAAGTTGTAGTCTTTCCCACTGTCAACAGGACTTTCCCTGTGGTCAGTGGATCTTTCCTCACCGTCATTGGACCTTTCTCCAGGGTCAGCCTAGTTAAGGCAAAGAAGAAAAAGAAACACTCGAAGGTGCTGGGGAGGACCCAAAACAAGCGCTGTCTTCACACGCCTTTTGAGCAGTCCTGTACCACCCTTGGTTTTGTTGTATTCTGTTTGGCAAGGCGTGTCTACTGCCCTTTAGAGACAAACGCTTCATTGGCAACAGCAGCCAGCTGGACTTAACTAGCGGACACACAGAGGAAAGAGAGCGGGGTGAGTACGGAGGATAGGGCGGGGTGAGGGGGGATGGGGTGGGGGGGGGTGGGGGTGGGGGGGAGAGGAGAGGGCAGGAGACTGGAGCCGGCAGTGTAATGAGGTGAGGGCTTTGCGGGCACCTGTTTTAATGTGAACTCTACATGCAAGCCGGAGGATGGGTACTGAAAAGACCCAGGGACGTGGTGGCAAACAATCTGTCCGCCTTCTCTGGCGGTCACGAAGTGCCCATGGTTTGAAGCCATCCCTCTTTGCCTATTTCCTTATCGATCCTACAACATTTCGTTTTAAAGATAGTTTTTTAAGGAGATTTTTGAAGTATGGAGACGACGAACGGGGTAAAAAGAGGAAATTTGAACACGTAAACGTATTCAGTGTTTTGGCTATATTATTGTGTTGAAGTCGTTATCATAGTTGTAGTTTTACTCTTTGTGTGTGTTATTAATTCTTCCTTTCTTTCTCTTTTTATTTTCATTTTTCTTTTTTCATCCTCCTTTTTCTCTCTTTCTGTCCTTTTGCTTTTTTCTTCTCACAACAGAATGAAAGTGCCACTAGTCCAAAAATGAGTACATTAATAAATCCAGTGTATGTGTGTGTGTGTGTGTGTGTGTGTGTGTGTGTGTGTGTGTGTGTGTGTGTGTGTGTGTGTGTGTGTGTGTGTGTGTGTGAGCGCGCTCGCGCGCGCGTGTGTGTGTACATGCTGCACATGTGTGTATGTGTGCATGCGTGCATCAGGTGCTATCCTCACCATGGTTATCTTTGTTTAGTTCTGCCAACACTACATTTATTGTAGGCCCTAGACAACTTGCATCGCAACTTCTCCTCATCAAAACGATAACACTTACTAATTTCCCTGCCCCCCACAACCAGTCTGATTCCAACAAAGCGGGCTGCCTCATTCATTCGTCTTAACAACGCTGGATGAAAAGCTCCCCGGAACAGACAGACAGAGCCAGCATCCTCGATAATGAGGAGGAGGGCTAGGAACCAGTGTGATTTCATTCCGTCCAGGTAGGCCGATTCTAGACTAGCAGCTCACTAAAGGTGAGGGATGGGCGTTAGTTGAAAGTGATTGGAGGATATTGGTGTGTATAACGAAGGGGGTGGGGGTGAGGGAAGGAGTGGTGGGGTGGGGGGAGGTATGGGGGAAGAGAGAGAGTGAAGGGTGTGGTTGTCAATTTTCCGTGGGGGGTGAGCTCTCCCTCTGTCTGTTTCTTATTGACCCCCGCCCACGGACGTCTAGTTGAGTGTGTGATTCTAGCGCCATCTTCTGGTGTGTGTCTGAGTCTGTCTGTGTTTCAGCCACGTTCCATCCATCACTTCGCCCACTCTCTGTCTGTCTGTGCCTGTCTGTCTGTCTGTCTGTCTGTCGCTCTTGTCTCTCTGTCTCTGTATGTCAGTCTCTCTTTGTTTCTGTCTCTGTTTCTCTCTGTTTCTCTTTCTCTCTCTCTCTCTCTCTCTCTCTCTCTCTCTCTCTCTTCTCTCTGTTCTGTTGTCTCTCTCTGTCTCTGTCTCTCTGTCTTTGTCTCTGTCTGTCTGTCTGTCTGTCTATCTGCCTCTCTGTCTTTCTTTCTGTCTCATATCTAAAGAGCCAGAGAAAAAAGAAGGATAGAAGACAATGAAAGGGTGTTTAGCCATCCCTTCCTTTACCTCCCTACCTCCTCACCCCCCCCCCCCTCCCCCCCAACCGCTCTGCCACTTTCAAATACTACCCCCCCCCCCCCTCTCCTACCTTTCCCGCCCCGTTGAGGTCTCTGTAATCCCTGCCCCATCAGTACCTGCCCAATGCCAGGGTTACTACTGGGTTGGCTTCTCTGGAAGCAGTCACCCGACATGTTTGTTCAGCCCTGCACCTGTACGGTACCTGAACCGTTGCCGAGGCTTCCTTCTGAATCGTCAGGTTCAGAACTGCGTCTGCTGAGGAGAAAAAAAATGTTGAATATAGTAATAATGTGTAAATAGGGGTAATCAATGAAACTTGTTCTTTTTTTTTCTATATTTTCTTTCAAACCACAATTAATGCTGATGTTGTTCTCGCCTTGACTTTTATGTCTTTCCACTGAAAGTGATACAAACAAGCAAAATGGACACTGAAATTCAGACACTCCTTTTCTTTGGTTGAAAAGCAAACAAATGGACCGTCCGATGTTATAAGGAGCGACGAGCGACCGAACAAAACATATTTTATGCATGAAAATATAATGGACTGGGGCAGGGAGTGTTGGGGGTGGGGTGGGGGTTGGGGAGGAGGCACGAGAGAGCGCAGATATCCATCAACGTCGAATGGATCCTGGATCCACCTCATGATCCAGATCCGCCCCACGGATCTGCACCAACCTTCAAAGATTCTTCCTTGGTCCACATTCTAATTTCCCACTTAGTGTCGCTAAAATATTTTCTGTCGTTTTCACTTAATATTATAGACAGACAAACCAACGGACGTGGGTGGAAACATAGCTTCTATGGTGGATGTAATTATGTCAACCGTCACAGGTGTAGTCTGTGTTTGGTAGAGGTAATTATATTAACCATTACAGGTCTGTTCTGTCCTCGGCGGATATAGTTATATCGACCATTACAGACACGTTCTTTCCTTGGGCGGAGGTAACTATATAGACAATTACAGCTGTATTCTGTCTTTGGTGGAGAACCCACACTCAGCAATCTTCCATCTCAGACTGAAGTCATGGTCATCTTTGAAATCGAAGGACGAACAACAACATTCTGTCTTTGGTGGAGGTAATTATATCAACCATTATAGCTGTCTTCTATTCTTGGTGAAGATAGTGATATTGACCATTAAGGCACATGAATCCAAACCCAAGCTAATGCTGGTTAGAATACCCTGTCATTTAGCCCATATGCAAGCCAGCGAAACAAACAAGGAACCTTAGTCTTCATCAAAGCGAAGGCACTTTTCTTACGTATATACCTCCCACCTCGACATACATGTAGTGTAACAGCAGGAGCAAGAGACAGAAAAAAAAACCCATTTACGTTCATCTAGTGTTGCTTTTTCATCTTGAATCTTGTCACAGAGACGAACAGACTGTCACTTTTTTTTTTTTTATATATATCTTGAATGTTGCTACACATACGAACCCCCCCCCCCCCCCCCCCCCCCCCCCCACACACACACACAGGTAACCTTAAAAATGGATGATATAAAAAACAAATCTTAAGAGACAAGGAGCAAACAGCTGCTTAAGAAAACTAACAAGAGAGAATGTCTAGGTAATTTTTTGCCACTACACTGAAACGACAAAACTCCAAGCCAACACCTTAGGTTATACCCATTCCATCAACTTAGAGAATCAAAGCACAAACTCTGGAAGCGAACGAACGAAAACTTTTTCACCGAAGAAAGGAAGCCTACTTCCTGAAGTTATTTTGTCCATATCCAAGCCGACCACGGTACTCAAAGCGTACTAGTAAACCACTGGCTTGACGCACTAATTGAAACACAACAACGGCAAAAGTGTGCGCAAACAACACAAATTAGCATTTAATTCCAGACAGGGTTTTTTTTTTTAACCGAACGTGCTTCATAGAATACGCAGACGAATGTAAATCGGGGATTGCCATGAAGAAATGTTTAAAAAAAAAACGACCTCCCCTCCCACACACACAAAAACCACCAAAAAAAAAAAAAACAAAAAAACAAAAACACAGCACACACACACACACACACACACACACACACACACACACACACACACACACACACACACACACACACACACACACACACACACACACACACACACACACATACTGAATGCTAGTAGTAGCTTCTGAAGTAACATAATCAATGATGCATGCTGACTGACTGAATGTAACAATGATTGTAGGGTGGAATAATAATGCACACACACCACGCACGCACACACACACACACACACACACACACAACACACACACACACACACACACACACACACACACACACACACACACACACACTCACTCACACACACACATTCGCACACACACACACACACACACACACACACACATTCACACACACACACACACACACTCACACACACACACACACACACACACACACACACCACACACACACACACACACACACACACACTCACACACACACACTTACACACACACACACACACACACACTTACACACACACACACACAACTGCGCACGCACATTCACACACATAAATGCATACACACACATTCCCCCCCCCCCCCCCCCCCCACACACACACACGGGCGCGCGCGCACACACATAATCTTCCTATTCCTCATCTG
>JADBJO010003649.1:232500-234338 GCA_016801955.1 Conus betulinus | reverse complement strand
GACCCCAACAGGACATGCGCAAAAGACAATACTAAAAGACAGGACATAGCCACCAAGGACCTACCAAAGACATGAATGCCAAAGGACATATGAAAAGACAGGGACATACCTCAAGGACATGCCAAAAGACAGGACCTAGCCTCCAAGGACATGCCCAAAACACAGGGCATGCTAAAGGACATATCAAAAGACAGGACATGCCTTAAGGACATAGCCCCCAAAGGACATACCAAAAGACAGAATATACCAAAGGACATACCAAAAGACAGGACATGCCCCCAAAGACATACCAAAAGATAAGACACGCCTCCAAAGACATACAAAGACAGGACATGCCCCAAGGACATACCAAAGACAGGCCATGCCCCCAAGAACATACCAAAAGACGAGACACGTCCGAGGACATACCAAAAGACAGGACATTCCCACAAGGACATACCAAAAGACAGTAATGCCCCCAAGGACATACCAAAAGACAGGACATGCCCCAAGGACATACCAAAAGACAGAAACATGCTGATTGATATATTAAAGTCATACCAGAAGAAGGGCATGCCAAATGACATACCAAAAGACAGAGCACGCCCCCAAGGACATACCAAAAGACAGAAATGCCCCCCAAAGACATACCAAAAGACGGGACATGCTGATTGACATGCTCAGATACATACCAAAAGACAAGACATGCCCCTAAGGACAAACCAAAAGACAGGACATGCCAAAGGACTTACCAAAAGGTATGCCCCAAGGACATACCAATAGACAGGACACGCCCCCCAAGGACATACCAAAAGACAGGACACGCCCCCAAGGACATACCAAAAGACAAGGCACGCCCCAAGGACATACCCAAAGACAGGAAGTGCCAAAGGACAGAACATGACAAAGATCATACTAAAAGTCAGGACATACCAAACGACGTACCAAAGGACAGGACATGAAAAAGGACGAGACATAGTGAAGGAGTGGACATGCCGAAGGACATGCCAAAGGACAGGACATGCCCAATGAAAGGACACGTCAAAAGAACGTTGTAAAGGACGGGATTTGCCTAAAGACACAATACCAAAGGACATTCTATAACACAGGAAATTCACCAAGACATGCCCAAAAGGGCAAGACTTCCTCTCAAGGACAGAGCTTGTCAAATGACAAGCTGAAGGACAAGACATACCACAAGGTAAAACGTATGTAAAGAGTCAAGGGTAGGGAGATAATCATTCTTCATTTTTTTTCTTCTTTTTTTTTTAAAGGAAAAAAAAAAAAAAAAAAAGAGGACGAAGAGGAGAAAAAGCTCAACGAATGAGGATGCTGACAACGACCAACAACCGATTTATTTAAGACATTAAATTGTTTGGAAGTTATCGTAACATTCTTCGCTTATTCTGAAGAAATTAGGCAGCCTGAAGGCGAAGAACTCCCATATCAGATTTCCCAGTCGCCGTGGCGAAGTAGTTAGTGTCGGGAAATTCCCGGCTGCGATGTCGTGGGTTCCATTCCCATCAGAGCTGTATATTTGTCGGACTTTTCTGCCTCGACCGGCTCCTACCCAGAGTTGAGTTTGCTATGGACTCGGCTGGGAATACTGGGACAACACAATCGAGTTTCACACACTTGATGAATGCATCTGTGAGAATGCTGCTGAAAATTTCCGACAAACACTGTAGGTGTCTGTATCTCTCCAGCCTGGTGGACGCCGGAATACGTTATAAAGTAAGTGCAGAGTACCGCCCTTTCATGCAATCTCAGACCAGAAAAGAAATTCATATCATCAACTTCATTATCCTAATACCCATCGATCCGTATAAAAGAAAATGTCTCAAAAAAATTCTGTGCCC
>JADBJO010003649.1:175000-227500 GCA_016801955.1 Conus betulinus | reverse complement strand
ATGTTTAGTCTGAACACCAAAACATACCACAGGACTGCTACAGAACCGTCTACTTTGATGCACTGGATGCACTGACAACTTGTCTTGCACACTGCTTCCATCAAAAACTGACTGTGAGCGATAGAGTTTCAGTTTCAGTTTCATCAAGGAGGCGTCACTGCGCGCATACTAGTTCATATATGTCACACCACATCTGCCAAGTTTGAGACCACAATGGGCATGATTTAAAGCTGATGGATAAAAGAATTAATCACTAAGATGAGAGAGAGAGAGAGAGAGAGAGAGAGAGAGAGAGAGAGAGAGAGAGAGAGAGAGAGAGAGAGTCTTATGGCTACGACTTAGCAGAAGTCTGACCTACACATTAGCCCATCATGATGGTCAGACCTTGAGTACCTGCCACGCGCGCGCGCGCGCGAGTGTGTGCATGTGTGTGTGTGTGTGTGTGTGTGTGTGTGTGTGTGTGTGCAGGCGCGTAAGCAGTACAGCAAAAACGTGCAGATTTCCTCTCAACAGAGCGAATGGTCTGGATGTTGGGAATTAAGTCCAAGATGTCTGCACTTTTCTGCTAATCTGACTTCAGTTATTGTATTTGAGGAACACAGGTGCAATCGAGTGTTTTTAACGGCAAAGGGGAATCTACCTAATCATCTTTCTGACATCGCTGTGTTCTTCAACAGGAGCTTTGCCCAAACCGAAGCTGTCACTGCTGTCACAAGTTGTCTCTCTTGAATCTCGTTTTGGTCAAGCCTACTCTATACTGGTCAGAGTTCGGGGTTATAGCAAAGGTCAAGTAGTAACAACAAAGTTTGAACACATTAAAATTGCCCTGGCTCCGTGAAAAAAAATCAAATGTGGAAAAGATGATTTATCCTTGATTTGGGGGGTCAGTAAATCAAGTCAATGCACACAAGTCATCAAAAGCAGGAGAATGATGCATGATTAATTTTTGTGGACTCGTTGTGTTTCTACGCCATTGGCAGGGCACAAGGATTTTAGAGTGAATAGTCTAGCAGCCGACAGGAAAAATGAAGGGTCGTGCGGATCGTGCTCGCACAGAAAAAGAAAACGACACCAAGGATAAGTACCGAGCACCGTTCCAGCAACTTACAGAGCAGCTAGGTGTTGCAATGACTGACTGCAAGAAATATTGAATTATAAACAAAGCTTGCTCTTATGTCTCAGATTGTAGAAATAGGGGGGTGGTAAGCCTTCATATCTGCAGTGGTAGATGATTCTGCCTAACTGACAGTATGTGCTTGAGTGGGGTGAATGGGGAATAAAATAAATGCTTCTCAAAATGAACCTCAGCAAGCTTATAGTCTTCAAAGAGGGAGACCATCTCCAATGGGGAGAAAGCTCACTAACATATAACTCCTGGTCAGATACCGGTATTTCGAAACCTGACTGTTTCTCCTCCTCAGTGACCGCGGAAAGTGGTAATTTGACTCCTCTGCCTTTTCGGTTTTAAGAAGAATGCTATTTATTGATAAACTGAATCTGAGCACTACGTACATCAGCTAGGCTTGACAAACTGAACGAGAGCTAAGGCGCAGCATACTCAGACGAAATCGGAAATTTGATAATTTAGTTGTGTATCATCATCTGTGCTAGGTTGGATTTGTTGGACGAGTTTCCTCGAACAGGCATTGAAATGAATAGGCAGAATCTGCATGCAAACGGAAAATTAAGACTTTCGTTTGGTTTCACACACACACACACACACACACACACATGGGTGCTCGCGCGTGCGTGCTTGCATACACGCACTTACATGGACATACACAAACACACGCACCTGCCGCCACACACACGAGCGTGCACGCACCCCCCCCCCCCCCCCCCCCCCCCCCACACACACACACACACACACTCTCTCTCTCTCTCTCTCTCTCTCTTTGTCTCTGTCACACACACACACACACACACACACACACACACACACACACACACACACACACACGCACGCACGCAAACCCGCGCACCCGCTCTGTCAACAACAACGAAACAGCCAAAACATTCGTTTGTAAGAAACTATCTTATAAAGTAATTTTTTTTTTTCAAATGAAATCTAAAACTCGCATATATACATGGTAACATCCGAAAATGTTCCTGTGACGACGTCCAACGGCAAATCGACCACTGATACTGTTGGTTATAATGATTAAAGGTTCAGGCTGTTTCGTTTCATCAGAGCACGCACTGTGTGCGGACTAGTCCACATGGGCTATATAACGTCTGCTACACCATACATGCACCGTCATGTGCGGGGTTTGCACCTAGATTACGAAGCAAGCAAGCAAGCAAGCAAACAAACGAACAAAAAAACAGATCTGGCCTCGTAGCCTACTCACATGGACAAGACTTAAAGAGATGTCTGCCCTCGTATTAATTAACCCAATTCGTTGGTCAGGCCTTGGATACGATCTAACATCGTCTGCTCCACTTCCGTTCAACGTGCGCGCGTGATCTGCGTGTGCACACGACTCGTGAGTGGGTAGTGTTAGTGCGCGCGTGTTTGCGTGCGTGCATGCGTGTGTGTGTTTGTGTGTGTGTGTGTGTGGGGGGGGGGGGGGGGGGGGGGGGGCAGTGTACTTTCTCAATCCGCAAAGTGGGTTTACAACCAGTTAAACACTGAAGAGTTTTCTTTTTTTTACCCCTTTTTTTTTTTTTTTTTTTTTTTTTTTATTCATTTAAATCTATATCCTTCTTTCGTAAACCCACAATTTCAATAAACCCGCTTTCTATCCCCCTACACTCCAACAGATTCTGCTGCGGACGCTATTTCAAAATAGTATATCAACCCTTACCGGAAAAGTCCAACCTCGACCCAGACTGAGAAACTCAAAAACCATCGCCCAGACTAACTTGCCATTCCTGTTCATAGTCCACGAGCGTTTTGTTTTTTCCTCACTGCTGACTCACTCAGAAACAAATAACTGTCTTGGGCCCTGCTAGTCAGCCTGTCGTAAACCTCACTGCACTGGGACATTGTAGCGGGTGCAAACGATCTGCTGCAGGCAGGTGACGGGCCGTGTATTGATTCTGTCTCTGCTGGACTTGTCTGCCGCTTTTGATGCCATCAATCATGACATGTTAACATCAAAGTGTTCATCCTACTTTGGTTTCACTGGAACGGTTCTCGGATGGTTTACGACTTCTTGACTTTAAAACAAAGAACAAAACAAACAATAAACAAACAACAACAAAAAGAAAAGAAAACAAAAATCACACTGTGTCATTATATGTAGCCGGTGTCAAATCCAAAGCATCAGTCAGAACTGAAATGTAGTGTACCTCCAGGATCTGTGTTTGGGACTGTCTTTTTTTTTCATACACATCAAACCTTTTAGTTTTCTTATTTGCTATAACGTCGTCTGAGTCGCAGTGTCATTTCTTCGCAAATCACTGTCGGTTCTATCCTTCTGCCCTCCCCCAAAACATTTTGTTTCATGTAATGAGGTGAGTGTATGAATGTCTGGATGAATGCAAACAAGTTGAAAAATGATTTATGACAGAGCAGGTCTGCTGAGAGCAGGACCGGCATTTAAGCTTCAAAAGATGGAAATGTAAAATATGACTGTATTTAGCCCTGAAATAGTTTTATGTTCCTCTATTAAAGCGAGCGAAACAAACAAAACTTAGACATTCGTTTTGGGGACAAACTCTTTGACAATGAGACAATACGTGTACCATTTATGCAAAGTTTGTACCGCCGCATCAGAAGACGAGATAAAAGTTTGTCCTTATCCCTTAACTGAATTGGCAAACAAAATGGTATATCTCTGTCATGTTTCCAAGGTTGATTATCACCTAAATTCCAATGAATTCATAATTATTTTGCAAAAAACAAATCATGTAATGCCACTGAGCTTCTTAAAGTCCCGCACTGGCTTCCTGTGAAAGCAATTATCGCGTACAAGATTCCCACCCTCTGCCGGTTCTCAGTTGTAAAATTCAGTACATCTGCCATTGCGTCTATCTGAACTTGTCTGTCGATATGCCTACCATCTCTGTGTTCCTTTTCATAATATGTGTGAATCGCTGCACACTGAGACAATTTTAGACTATTATCATAAAAGAAGAGAGAAGAGGACGATGTGGTTACATAGAACAAAAATAAAGGATAGATGAATTATAGGACAGTAAATATGAAAAATTAGAGAAAAATAACTAAAGTAATCTAACTTACGATTATGATTATAAAATGTTCCTTAATGGACTTTCCAAAAGGTTGTCTCGTTAATTTAACAAGAGAAAATAACTGGCAACGAATCTAAAAAGTCAAACACATTAACATGCCCAGTGTCAGCACTTGGTATATACCATTCAAAAAAGGGTTTCGTTAGTTCACAATCAAAAATCACATGCTGAACTGAAAGATCCCCACGACATACACACTTAACAGTCTGGCAATACTTGGTTCGTAGGGAATAACATAAAAGTCTAAAAGTCAGGCTTGAAACCGGTCGGCTAATCGACACAAAATTTGACAGAGTTTGCTGACGAGGTTTGTGTGTGTGTGTGTGTGTGTGAACCAGCACATTTACACAGCCATATATGCTCTTAGGTGTTTTGGGAGGAGTGAGAGAAAAAGGGACTGGCTGAGGGTGGAGGGATATGTCAGCTAAAGGCGGGGGGAGAGACGGAGAAATATAGATATAATGTAATGTCTGAAATGAAATGCATGTGTACTGTTTTGATGAATTCTTCCAAGTTTGAAAATTAAGCTTATTTTTCTGTTAACTTGTCTCAGCCATAATTTTCTTGGGACTCTTTTCATCATACAGCAAAAATATTGTAACTGGTTGTTTGTCTCTCTCTCTCTCTCTCTCTCTCTCTCTCTCTCTCTCTCTCTCTCTCTCTCTCTCTCTCTCTCTCTCTCTCTCTCTCCGGCAATAATGCAATAATGATCATTATTACTTCTCTAAAAAGACAGAAATTGATGACAGCTTTACTGAACACAAGATAAAACACACATAAAGATACACATAGACACACAAAACAGTGTTCAAATGTTGACTGATTTAATACACAATACAAAACGAAATTATAATACCTTGTCTTCGTTAAGATTTCATTTCATAGGCTACCAATCATAACGAGGTTACCTGCGTCAGTAAACAGATGGTGTAGGCTATCTCTCATGTTTGAGGGGGACCAAAAGTTAACTTCATAAGGCTTAAGTTTCCCAACTTTAAAACAGGTTACCCGTTAGCAGTGGGGTAAGACATCCGTCTGAAAAGGCACGCCTTTAGACGTCCTCCCATCTAAGAGTTGCAAGTTCGAATTTGGCTGGGGCTCATGACCTGGAGGCGGCGGGGTCCACTTACTGTGTAAGGAGTTCAGGCCCGAAGGGGTTTCTTCTCAGAAGGCCTTCTTGAAGCCCTCCCTAGCAATTCTTCGTACTATCCGTTACTGTGCTTGTTTGACTATGTTCAAGATTTGAAAATAAAACAGAAAAGAAAAAGGCTATTCCAGTATGGACTAAGTGTTGTTTGTTTATTTCTCCAGCTTGTGAGTCAGGTGTAGGGTATATGGGCAAGCTTGCAACATCTCCTTGTCTCTTGCTTGTTCAGTGTGTGCTCTGTACTGGCATTCCTGCTATGCTATTTGGTGTGGAAAGCAGCATCCGTTTGGAATTAAAATCGTTAAATTATTTCATCATGGGAACAAGAGTTACCCTGCTTGTTCATTATTGACTGTTTACCGCTCCCTGCCTCGTTTGATATCATTTTTTAGCAAACGATCAGATCGAGTTTACCTGTGCTTGTTACGAGTTCGTCCCTGTATTTGTTTCACTATATTTAAGATCAAAACGGTAGTCTTGAATGAATGTTAATTTGTGTTTATTCGTTTCTCCAGTCGTATGTGTTGACATTTTCAGTTGCTGTTGCTGTGAATGTGTGTCAGGCCAAGGCTATACTGGCAAACTTAGACTCCTTTTTCTAGGAACGTCTCCATGTTTGTTCTGTGTGCTCAGTGTTAGCATTTCTGCTGGGAGCTTTGGTGTCGTACGCAGCTAAGCACCATTCATTTAGAGTTATGGTCGAGTAGCCTAATTAGTTCATCATGGGAGCAAGAATTACCCAACTTGCTAGTTGTTTTCTGTTTATCATTCCCTACTTCATGTTTTTAATCCACCTTGGCTTAAGGCTGTGTCGGGCCAACTGACATTGGCTAGAACACCAGGCTGCCTCAGAATATTGTAATGCTCTGCATAGTTACGCGGGGATTGTCTCCAGTTGTGACAAGCTCCTAGCATAACATTATCAGTCTCCAAAATCCCCCGAAGTCGGAGTGTGGCTGCCCACGTGGCGGGGTAATCAGAAACGGTCACACACGTAATGTTCTCATAGCTAGCTGATGCATTTGTACCATAGTGTTCAATCACTTCGGCTGTTTGGATGATCCCTGGAGTCTTTTAGCCCAGGGTGCGACAAACAACAACAACAATATCTATTTAATTTCCAAAGTTAACTTCGTCGTCTTCAGACACCACAAATGTCGAACATGTTCAAAACGATGTTCTCAGCCGACAGTTTCAGTTTCAGTTTCATCAAGGAGGCGTCACTGCGTGCGGACTAGTCCATATACGCTACACCACATCCGCTAAGTTTTGAGACCACACAACGCATGAATGTGTGTGTGTTTGTGTGTGTGTGTGTGTGTGTGTGTGTGTGTGTGTGTGTGTGTGTGTGTGTGTGTGTGTGTGTGCGTGCGTGCGTGTGTGTGTGTGTGTGTGTGTGTGTGTGTGTGTGTGTGTGTGTGTTGGATGTACACGTGTGTGTATGATATGTGGGCATGGGCCCATGTGTGTGTATGTGTATATGCGCGCGGGCGTGCGTGCATGTGTGTATACGCACGCGCGCGCGCGCGCGCACGCGCGCGCGCGCGCGCGCGCGTGTGTGTGCGTGTGTGTGTGTGTGTGTGTGTGTGTGTGTGTGTGTGTGTGTGTGTGGGATGTACACGTGTGTGTATGATATGTGGGCATGGGCCCATGTGTGTGCCTGGGCGCATGTGTGTGTGTGTGTGTGTGTGTGTGTGTGTGTGTGTGTGTGTGTGTGTGTGTGTGTGCGCGCGCGCGCAGGCATGTGTGTGTGAGCGCGCGCTCGCGCGCGTGTATGTGTACGTGTATATGCGCGCGCGCGCGTGTATGTGTGTATGCGCGCGTGCGTATGTGTGTATTGTGTGTGTGTGTGTGTGCTGTCTGGAAGTATTGTTTTTGTGTTTGTAATTCATGTTATTGTAACGTCTGAAGAAGCTTATCTTTTCAAAAATTAGCTTGTCTGCTTCTTTCCTATTATTGCTTGTGAAATAAGTAACGGAAATTCCAAGATGTATTGCTTCGCACCTTGCTTTGGTTTGGTTAGTTTGTTTTTGATTACTCCCCCTTATATGTGACCCGGAAGCGGCAGGTAAAATCGAACTCATGCCACAAGTCACTTCCGCTGTGTCCAACCACGAGGTAGATAGACCAGAGAGCAAATTTGGAGATCTAAGACATGTCATTTTTCAAGAAGAAACCCTCGAAACCGAAGGTAAGAGGGAGAGAAAAGGTATGTGTGTGTGTGTGTTTAAAACTTTGAAGTCTGTGGAGCTGGCCTTGGCATTCACGCTCGCCTTGAAACACAACACACCCAAATCGTGGCAATGCATTCCTGGATTTATTTTTCACCAATTGTCCAGGCGCTTTAGGCAATCAGGAATTAATTGCAGGCCTGGGCGATCATGACATAATTCTCTTAGAGAGCAACTTTCAACCCTTCCGAAGAACCCCCTAAACGTACCATCAGACTCTGGAACCAAGCAGACTTGCCAAAATTACGCAGGGATACTAATAATTTCAGTCGTCTTTTTTTTTTTGAGGTCTCATAGTGTTAAAGAAAGATAATGTCAATGACCTTTGGAAGTGTATAAAAACTAACTTGGAATTATTATGGATGACAACATACCTGCTAAGATAACTTCAAGCAAGAACCACTAGCCATGGATTAATGCAAAAACTAAACGTTTGTTGAGAAGGAAACATCGGTTCTTTAAGAAATTGAAACTACACCCTAATTCAGAAAGATTACTGACTAGGTATAAACATATTAAGAGAAGGTGTCAGAGAGGATGTAGGCTTGCTCACTCCAATTACGTTAATTCGATGATTTCAGAAGGTGATCATCAAAACAAGAAATTATGGTCTTACATAAGGAGAAGACATCATTGGGATTCCAGACCTGAGAAACAACCAGAATAACCTGGTACAGGACGCTGGAGGAAAAGCAAATCTACTAAACAATCAGTTTTGTTCGGTTTTCTCAAATCCCAAGCCTTTAATTACACATTAACTAAAGGATGATGATAAACTCCCTGAAAATTTATGCAAAATATTAAAGTAAGCAAAGCAGGAGTATTTAAGTTACTGACTAACATCAATGAAAACAAAGCTACTGGTCCTTATGGCATTCCTGGCAAGCTCCTAAAATTATGTACCAATGAATTGACTGAGGTATACCAACTACTTTACCAAGCTCACTGGACCAGGGAGTAAATACCTGATGAGTGGCGAGATGCTAGCATTGTCCCTTTATGTTTAAATTCAAAAAAGGGTGACCAAAGCAGAGAACTATAAACCGGTATCTCTTACATCCATATCAGCAAAACTACTTGACGCATAATATATAGTGGCATAAATGGACCATCTTGACAAACATGACTTCTTAAATAATGCCCAGCATAGTTTTAGACAGTGAAGGAGTTGTGAGGCTCAACTTATAACGACTCTCAATGATTTTAATAACTGTCTTAACAACAGACAGCAAATAGATGCAATTTTATTAGTCTTTTCTAAAGCCTGTGATAAGGTTGACCATGAGGGCTTGCTGCTTAAATAAGAACACATTGGCATTGGCGGTTCTTTGCTGAAATGGTCTAGATATCATTCCTCATTGGGAGAACACACAAAAAGTTGTTGTGGAAGGGTCGTCATCCCATTGTAAACCCAGTCTTGTCAGGTGTACCACAGGAAACTGTTCTGGGGCCCTTGTTTTTCTTAATTTATATAAATGATATAAGTAGAAATCTCTCTCCTGGAACTATTATAAGACTTTTTGCAGATGACAGCTTAGTATATAGAACAAACAAAAACAAGAATGATACAGGTATTCTACAAGAAGATCTAAACGGTTTACAAGAGTGGGAAAGAACTTGGAAAATGGAATTTCATCCCCAAAAGTGCCAAGTGTTGCGTATATGTAATAAACGCTCACCAACTAGATCAGAATATTCTATTCACAATACTATTCTTAAAGAAACCAATGCTGCAAAATATCTAGGCGTGATTATAGATAGTCGTTTCAAATGGAAAGAACATTACAATATAGTATGTAAGAAAGCAAATAACATCTTAGCTTTCTTATACAGGAATATCAACAATGCCCCCAAAACGTTAAAGACGACTGTTACAAAACACTGGTTAGACCAGTACTGGAATATGGTTGCCCAGTCTGGGATCCTTACCATCGAAAGGACATTGATAACCTTGAAAAGATTCAGAAGAGAGCAGCACGGTTCATAACAGGGAACCATATCAGAGAGAACGGGAATACTAGGAAGAACGTGAGGAAATTAGAATGGAAATCCTTAGAAGAGAGAAGAGCTTTTATCAAATTTAATATCTTCTTCAAAGGCAGAGCTAAACTAGTTGATACACCAATGGAACAACTAGTATTGAATACAAGTAGCACCAGGAGTGGCGGTCAATCTTATGCCATACCTGCATCAAACATTGACAGCGATCTGCATTCTTTTTATCCTAGTTCTATATGGCTGTGGAACTCACTGCCGGTTGCCATCAAGATTGCCACAAATGCAGTCTCATTCAAGAATCAAATTGATACGACAGTCTTGAGATAGATCTGCATATTGACTGATTTTTATATTTTAACCTGCCCAGATATTTTATCATTACCTGGGCCTGAATCTGGCCATTGCTTTTAACTTTTGAATATTGTGTGCGACTCCAAATTTTGCCAAAGGCTTTCATTTTTCATTTTATTTTACTTTTTAACATGTGCGCTGGTGACCTACTCATTTTTTGAGTGAACCAGTATTTTAGGAAGAAGAAGAAGAACAACAACAACAATTTCTTTGCCTGTATGGTAAACCATCATCTAGGTCTGAAGCAAGGTAATAGCTTTTGGTTTGTTCTTTTTTTTACTGACAGCTGTCAAGAATTCGGACATTCAATCACAGTGAAGTATCTTTAAAAAAAAAAAAAGTCTGGGGAAAGGGACAATGTTCATCAACCTCAGGCATCACATGGACTCTGTCAGCCAAGATGTATGGGTAGTTTACTGTGTAGTTCAGTTCAGTTCAGTTCAGTTCACTTGGGACTTTAGATAGCCTCACAGCTTTTAGTGTCCCAATCATCTTATTTATAATAATAAACAGTGGTTGCATAATGCATGCATATGCTCAGGATACATTATGCTCTATTCTGTCAGTCAAACTGGAATTTTAACATATTTAACTTTGCGTTAGTATTCAGAAGGTTTTTAAAAGTATTCAAATCTTTTGCTTTTTTAATGTGTGCAGGTAGTTTGTTCCAATATGGTGCCACTCTGTTACTAAAAGAAAATTTTCTAATATTAGTACGACGATATTTAATTGGATTTTATTTATCAGAATTTCTTGTAATTTGTTTAGAGGTTAGCTGAAAAAATCTGTTAAAAATTTGTACTGTTAAGTCCATTAAATAACTTGTAAGTCTCAGTCAAGTCTTTCCTTATTCGTTGGAACTTTAACAATGGTAAATTTAACCTTCGCAATCTATCTGCATAGCTTATATATTTTTAAACTCCTTCATTAACAAGGTAGCTCTTTTTTGCACTTTCTCAATACTCGTTGACTGCTTTTTTAAGTAAGGGCATCATATCACTGTGTCACATTTCCATACTCCAGGTGGGGTCTAACTAATGCCATATATAGTACTGTAAAAACTTCAGTATCCAAATATGAAAAAAGACTGTCTAATTATGCCAAGCATTTTGTTAGCTTTCATCATTGCACTGTGTATGTGCTTATCAAATTTCAGACTGCTATCAAATGTTACACAAATTGTTTGCACTTGGTAAGATTTAAAAAAAAAAAAAATACACCTCGGAACACAAACACAAAAGTCTACTCTTACATTTTAAGGGAAGTGGAAAGCAAGAATTTATCAATATGATCTGGCAGTAGACCTTGCTTGAATTCTTGCATAGATCTGTTGCAGGAAGAATTCATTCTGGCCATCATGTCCAAATGTGTACAATGGTACACTGCACAGAATTAATTTGATTTTTTTTTTTTTAAAAGGAACATGAAAGCATACAGAATCTACAGCAAGTCTTGCTGAAACTTAAGTATTTCTGTAAAAATTAAAATGGAAGTAGAGTGATGTTTACCAGATCACAGTGAAATTGCGTAGGCTGTAAAATGCTTTTTGTCTGCCTAGTCAGGTTTCTTATGAGAGCACAATCATAATGGCAATCTTCCAGCAGTAGACTTTGCCTGGAAACAAAATTTTCTACAATGTTTGTCTTTTTCAAGTTACTGATTAAAAGAAAAAAAAATCACAAAGTTACATTTGTCAGAAAGAGATATGTGTGCACATATGCTGGTTTTAGATGAAAGCTGAAAAGGGTATATATGTAATTTCATAGAATGTACTACTCTGGTTATTGAAGCTTTTAATGTTAGCGGATTGTATGTGGTTGTTACAAGTTTCTTCATAGTTCATGTTACTTTGCCAGTTATTTGTTCCGTGAATTTTTACTGCAGGTTTGGTACAAGAGATTTGATTCTTCATGAAATTAGGGATTACTTACACCACAGCTGGCAGTACCGTATTGCTGTACTGACCTTTCTAGAGATTTAAAAAGTTTTACATTGTGTCTTTCGTTTTCCACTGAATATGATGCAGAACCCATTCAGATATTTCATTAGCCCCTGTGACAGTAGTAGCTGTTATGTGCTTTTCAAGTTTTTTGTCAGCCAAGTCCAATTAACTGTTGTTCATATGTGTTGGTTGAAGTTGTGAGTCGTTGATAATTTACATCCAAGCTTAAGGTTATTGTAACCAAAGAGTATTATTGTACATTGTTTGTCATCTTTATTACCAATCACTTGTCCACTTTAACCAGCTTGTAAACACACATTTGTAGCTTTTTTTTTCATCGTAAAAAAAAAAAAAACACTCAGTAAACATCAGTGTCATCATCAAAAGTTTTTTTCTTCTTTTTTTTTGAACAGTGTAAACAATGACAGGCACGTAAGTTAAATTATAATTATGGAACTATTTTGATGCTATTTCTTAACAGAATACTGACAACTGTGAACTGTTTGTTTGTTTTCTCACAGAAAAATGAAAAACCCAAGGGCAGAAAAAGAAAACTTGATGAAGACATAGAGTCTGACTCGGAAATAGAGAGGTGAGCTGTGTTGTGAAACTGTTGATTGCAAGATCAAACAAAGAAGGTGTAAGGATATAGAAATTAGAATATAAGGAAACGAATGATTTGGTATTAAAGGTCTTCGCTCATAAGCTGACAGTTGTCTGAAATAGTGCCAGATAAAGTGGCACTTTCATGGTCTTTGAATTAAATATTGTTTAACCCTTTGACATGTTTGTAATTTTTCCAGCTTTTATGCTTGACAAGCTGTCTCTCTTAGTTTTGTTTTCCTTTAGATTTTGATTCAGGTTAACTGGATATTTTGTTTATGAAAACATTTAACAGCTTAGTTGTTCATGACTTGTCTTTGTTCCAAGTTTTCCCTTCATTCTTCTTCCTCATCATCTTCAGTTTCTCTCTCTCTTTCTCTCTGTCTCTTTCTGTCTGTCTCTCTGTCTCTCTGTCTGTCTGTCTCTCTGTCTGTCTGTCTGTCTCTCTCTCTCTCTCTCTCTCTCTCTGTCTCTTGCACACACACACAAGTGTTCCCTCTGTTCATCAGTGATATGTTTATGTGCATTACTATAATTATGTGCTGCACACACTCCACTGAAGAGACAGCATCAGTGGATTTTCTTTGTACTGAAGTTTGTCTCAATGGCAACAGCCAGACAGTTCTTAATAGCTTTCATTACTCACATTGAGCTGGGTATGCGTGTCAAAAATGTTTGACACTGTTTTTGAAGCAAACAAAGTTAACTTACGTTTATAGCGACAAATTTTTAAAAGAAAGTGCATTTTCAACACAGTGAGTGATGTACAATCCGGACTAAGGATGCATCATTTCTTGCTCTCTTTCATTCCAAAACGTGCTGCGCATGTTAAAACGTGTTCCCACATGAGTTCGTTATGGAAAGGAAGTTTAATTTATTGGCTTTTACGTGCATGCTAACACCAAGGAAATGTGATCTAAAAGAAAAAAAAAAACAAACCCAGACTGCTGTTGTGTTTAAAATTATCAACCTGTTTTGTAAGTAAGCAGCCCATGCTTAAGCAGAGAATTGTTGCCTTCCCTGTTCGTGCTGAGTGGCAGTGTGTCAGACAGGTGTGATGAAAAGAGAGAAAAATCTGCCATCACTCACAGTTGCGCATGTTAGCGTTTTGCGCTTACTGGTAGGCCTTTGTGGTCACCCCATCAGTTGCGTGCAGTGAAGATGAGGGGAAGAGTTGGTCATGGCTTTTGTATGTGTTAGGATTGTCCACTCGGTGGTACAGGGTTCACAAACTTTTTCAACTGGATCAGTTTGAAGTTGGCTGCAGACAGTGTGATATACAGTCAAGAGTCAGAGAATTCCTGTGTGTACATGCTTTGTCTCTCTCTCTCTCTCTCTCTCTCTCTCTTACACACACACACACACACACACACACACACAGTCACTCACGCACGCATGCACGCACGCACACACACACACACACACACACACACGCAGGCAGGCACGCAGGCACGCACGCACGCACACAGTCACTTTATTCACTCACACACACATGCACACACACACACACACACACACACACACACACACACACACACACACACACACACACACACACACACACACACACACACACACACACACACACACACACACACACACACACACACACACACACACACACACACACTCACTCACATACTCACTCACTCACTCACACACACACGCACACACACACTCACACACACACACACACACACACACACACACACACACACACACACACACACACACACACACACACACACACACACACACACACACACACACACAACATACACACTCGCATGCACACACTCATGCTCTCCTGTGTGTACATGCTTTGTCTCTCTCTCTCTCTCTCTCTCTCTCTCTCTCTCTCTCTCTCTCTCTCTCTCTCGTTTTTTTCACTCTTGGTCTACATCCCTGCAAGATGACTATGTTTTCCCAGTGATGAGGCAGAGGGCGACAGAGTGGAGGGCAGTTCCGATGAGGAGCAGGAAACTCCGGAGGAAAAAAACTTCGGCTGGCCAAGCTCTATCTGGCCCAGTTAGGCAGTGAAGGTATGTTGACCATGAATGTATGTATACTACACCAGACATACCCCCCAGAGTGATTGGTGCTTAGTGTACTCACTGCTCATTGCTGCTGGCTTTCGTTTTAGATTTGATATGAGAGCATGATAGACAGGTCCTCTATTGTTTGTTTTTGTAAGATTATTTCAACAAGAGTAAGATGATGTCAGTGAAAGTTACTTTAAAGTTTCAAAGTGTTTAATAGTTCCAGTTTCATCAAGGAGGTGTCACTGCATGCGGACTAGTTCATATGTGCTATACTGCATCTGCTAAGTTTTGAGACCATGCTGCGCATGATTTGAAGCTGATGGATAAATCAGTTAATGATTAAGACGAGAGAATTTAAGAAGAGGGTCTCGTGGCTATGACCTGGCAGCTGTCTGACCTGCACATTAACTCAATATTCAGTGTGTTGTGATGGGTGACGTATGGTCACAGCATTCAGTTTGTGTTCAGCATTCAGCATTCTATATTCAGTGTGATGTGAAGGGTGGTGTATAATCACAGTATTTGGTGTGCCCCCCAGCATTCGGCGTTCTACATTCAGTGTGTTGTGTTGCGCGTGTTGCAGTGGGTGCAGATGAAGAGGAGGAGGAGGATGGTGTTGGCAAACGGCTGCAGCAGACTGATGTGGTGAGTGTCTTTGATTTGTTTGCTTGCCTGCTGTCGTCTCTGTCAGTCTGTGGCAAGGAATCTCTGTGTGCTAGTAGGACGGTTGGCAACATCATGTGTGTTCCTCTGGGCAATCTCTGTGTTGTTAGGACTGTTGGCAGTGTCGTGTGTGTTCCTCAGGGCAGTCTCTGTGTGTTGTTAGGACTGTTGGCAGTGTCATGTGTGTTCCTCTGGGCAGTCTCAGTGTGTTGTTAGGACTGTTGGCAGTGTCGTGTGTGTTCCTCAGGGCAGTCTCTGTGTGTTGTTAGGACTGTTGGTAGCATCATGTGTGTTCCTCTGGGCAATCTCTGTGTGTTGTTAGGACTGTTGGCAGTGTCATGTGTGTTCCTCTGGGCAATCTCTGTGTGTTAGGACTGTTTGCAGTGTCGTGTTGCTTTTTCTTGTGGGGATCCCCACCTCCTGTAACATATGCTCATAGCTTTTGGAATTTGATAGGATCACGTGTGGACCCCATACATTGAAAGCAGGCCTTAAGTTGACACAAGTGTACACTCCCTCACCAGAGATGCAGGCCTGTTCATACTTACAGTCTGCATGTGTTGTAGGGCACAGACTGTGTTCAAGTTAGCGCTTGCCAGCATTTCCCTAATTGTTCTGCTCCATTGGGCAACCCAAGAATAACAACATGGAGAAACAGAGACCATTGCCTGACCCCGTTCTCACAGGCATATGGCAGACAATGTTTTGTGGTAATTGGCATGCATTCGGTGATTCATTCATTCGGTCGGGGAGGTTGCATTACTGTGTTTTATTATAGAAATCTCATTTTCTTTCTGAATATCCCATCTTGACGGTGGATTCCATTCTCGGTACATGAACTACAGTACGCATGTTCGTGTTCAGTAGATGAAGATGCTGAAAATAAACACAAAAATGCTCTGTTTGCACTGCTGTAAGGTTACAGTGATGCTGTGGCGCTGTAAGGGGCTCACAAACGTTTCTGAGGCCCTTGCAGGTCCATGGATCAGGTTGAAAGTCCTTGGCTTTGAAAAAAACTGGTCTTTGTTCCCTCCAAATCAGCTTTCTAGCCACTAGCAATACAGTATTGCTAGTGGCTAGAAAGCTGATTTGGAGGGGGGGGGGGGGGGGGGGGGGGGATAAGAAATAAAATATTCAGTTGTATAACCCGACGGTGGAAAGTTGCAGCAGAAGGCAGGGTCTAAAAGGCGGTGTCTATACAGTTACAAGTCTTGGAAAATATGGATGGTCATGGAATTTTAAAAAAGTCATTTTCCAGGGACTGGAAAGGCAAAAGTTGCAGATCATTAAGTAAGTCTTGGAATTAGAAACAAAAAGCCTTAGAAAATACAAATGCTTGATTTGAGGGCATGCATGTTAATGTGCAAAAATCAAGTGACATTTAGCGTCCCATTACAGGTGTCACTCAAATGGACTTACTGTTAGCAGCAGGAGTACATTTTGTGTGTAAAAATTGCTGTTCTTTTTCTCAACTGGTGTAAAAAAAGTCATTGAAAAGACATGGAATCTCAAATTTTTCAACCAGTATGAACCCAGAAAAGGAATGATCGATCACACTGTAAGGATCAGAACAAGTTTTATTTGAGACGTGAAACTTAGAAACAGTTTTATGTGTGTTGTGAAATGTGTGCAAGTTATACAAATGTCATGTATGTCGCTTCTATTTGTTCTTAAGAGGTAACAGTGTGTCGCTTTAAATGGTTGTAAAGTCCCAGTGAGGTCCTTGAAAAATCCATGGTGCTCATTATAAGAAATGTGTTGGAATATTGTTTAGCCTTTCAGGTCTGTCGCTTGGTCTTTGTTTTTCATTTAGTTTATTTTTGTGCACATGAGATGTTTTCTGTAGAGCTGCCACCTGCCATGATTTTGGCATGGCATGCTACAGTTTCACTGAAATGCTACACTGCTGTGCTTTTGCGATTAAATATTACATGAAAATATGGGGGGAAAAAAAAAACAAACAACCCCAAAATGTTTCATGGATTGCACAGCAGCTTCAATGAAACTGAGAAGTGTGAATCTTTAGACAGTGGACTTGTTTTCAAAAAAAAAAAAAAAGAAAGAAACGTTCAAGTTTGATAAGGAGAGGAAGAAGAAAAAAAACAGAAGAATAATAACTGAAGACGATTGCAATTTTACCCCCTTATTGATTGGTTTCGTAGTCGGCTAGTTTGATTTATTTTTTGTGGGTCAAATCAAGTGATTTCAGTTTTCTTAGTCCACCATCATTTTGTTTTTTTTTTTTTTTTTTTTTTTTTTGCAAAGCAAAATGGGACTGAAAGTGCTATAGAGTCTTGGCATGTGATATAATAGAACTTTGAGTGCTACACTTTAATTTGGATGCAACACTAAAAATGGCATAATTTGTGGTTTCGAGGCCATGGCAGTTCTGTTTCTATGCCTTGTGTGTGAGTGTGTGTGTGTGTGTGTGTGTGTGTGTGTGTGTGCTCTTTTTAAAACAGAGTGTGTGTGTGTGTGTGTGTGTGTGTGTGTGTGCGTGCGCATGTATGTGCGTGTGTGGGGTGTGTGTGTGTAGGTGTGTGTGTGTGTGTGTGTGTGTGCGCATGTATGTGCGTGTGTCCACATAACTGTGTGTGTGTAGTGTGTGTGTGTGTGTGTGTGTGTGTGTGTGTGTGTGTGTGTGTGTGTGTGTGTGTGCGCACATGCCCTTTAAAACAGACAATTGTTCTTTCTGTTGCAAGTGTTTTTCCTGCATTACTAGAAGTTACAGTATATCTGCGTCAGTTGACATCTCTGATTTATCAAAAAGCACTACCTTGCATATACTTGTTATAGGGTATCATGTGATTCAGATACTGGTATATATGTTTAAGTCACACTCACAGCTTTAGGTGCTTGCAACAATGTGTGTGAACACATGCAGGCATGATTAAACTTACATGCACATACTTACATATGTGTGCACACACACACTCAGACACAAATAAACATGCACACACACATACATGCAGACAATTTCTTTAATTTTACTATCATATGCAAATTGCCACATCAAAGTTTGTAAAGATGCTTCCAAAAAGAAATTGTTACAGGTAGCTATTTTACAGAAAACGACACACAGATATCTAGACTATAGTGATACCACTTCTTTGTTTGAGACCAGCCATAAAACTGTCAGTGTTTTGTATCATGGTGTGCTGATGTTAAATTCAACTTTTTTTTTTTTCCTTTGCAGTTGGCGCAGTCTGGAAAACTGTTTAAATGTGTCGCTGATCAGGTGAGCAAAATAGACAAAGAACCCAAATGTACCTCGGACAAAGAACCCAAATGTAACTCATTATTGAGGTGCGATTTTATCAAAAATTCTGTGTAACCATTGTTTCATTTGGGAGGAAGAAACTTTAAGGAGAGCTTGACAGCAGAAGGTCTTCAGAGGAGAAACCCCCCAGACAAGTATTTTTGACATGAACTCCTTTGCACTCTAAGGGGACTGGGCCGCGTCCAGGACATGGTGCATGGGTAGGGGTCTCAAACCCTAAGGTGTTACCGAAAACACATGTTCTAAGTTGGGGAAATTTAAGTCCGATAAGTTCAGTTTCATCTCTTCTTGATCCCATCCACCTGGGGCACTTTGAAGCTGCCTCTGCCATTACCTGTATGGTTCTAGTGGTCTTCTCACCATTGATTACAGGCTGTTTCACCAGATCATGAACTGACTGACAGTGCCCCTCGCTCCAGTCTCTGTGGATTTGGGCTTGGAAAGCAGACTTGCTCAAACTGCTCGCTAGACTGGTGGTACACTTCTCAGTCTTGTAGATGGTGAGTTGTTTCCATTTCGATGTCATACGACACAGTGAATTCAGTTGAAATTGTTTTGCTCTGGTTTTAGCCTATTATGGAGCACAGTATCCCAGTCTTATACCACTCTTCTTAATGAACTGCAGATGTTCTTCCCATTCAGGAACGTCTGCTATGCACCCTCAATCGTCTGCTCCACCCAGTATACCCCGATTCCATGCTGTTGATGTCACAGCTGTTCCAGACCGTGATTTGTGGCCCCCTGCTGTGTAGACTGTCGTTGCTGGGGCTTCTGGTGGTGTTGTTTCCTCTGACGGTGCTAACCTCATGTGCAATCTCCTGAAGCAGCACTTGGTTGTGTCTCCACGTGTATTACCTTCCCTGGGTTAGCGCTGCTTTGCATGAATTGGGTTTTAAATGAAGTCGGAGAAAAGGTGAATAAGACCAGTTTAGTGAATTTAATCAGTCATGTTTTTGTTCATGATTTCATGTCTGTGAAATAAGAAAAAGGGGAGTTATAACCTATACAGCATTCCCTTTGCGTTCGGCTGGGCTATGGCAACATTCATTCTCTCTCTCTCTCTCTCTTTGTTTCTGTGTATGGTTCTCTCTCTTTCTCTCTCTCTCTCTGTCTCTGTCTCTCTCTCTCTCAGTCTCTCCCTTCCTCTTTTCAAGTCTTGCTCTGAAGCAGTCAGTCGCTGTATGACCAGTTTGTTATTTTAGTGTACAACATCATTTGCTGATTAGTGGTAATACCCTCCTTCGTACTTTCCCAACTCTTGCTTTGTAGCGTTTTGATTCTTTTTAGTCATCTTGTTCTCTTGGAATGCCTCGCAGTTAGTTTCAAAGGGAGGTGACTTGCAGCCAGAAATTGAAACAAATTATAAAAAGAATTGTTAGTGAGTCCAGCAAACAGCAAGGCCAAACAAACTGCAAGACAAGACATTGTCTTGTAGTTTGTCCCTGTTGTTTGGCGGACTCACTAACAATTCTTCTTTTAAAAAAGAACTTACAGTTTGTCTGTCAGTAATGATTAGCCTAAGGTTTGCGTACCAAGGCTGCTGTTTGATGTTGGAATGGGCTACTTTTGAGCCTTGACTGACATAACAAAGGGAACTACAAAGGCTTTGGGAGTGCCCAGATGTCTGATATAACAAATGAACTATAAAGGCCTTTGGGAGTGCCCAGATGTCTGCCATGGTCAAATGGATCTTGGATCCACCCTTTAAGTCAGCTCATGAGTGAAAAGATTTTTTGGTGGTGGCAGGGGAAGTAATCATTGATATGTACTGAAGGAGTTGCTGCCTCTAATACAAAACATTAATGAGCATATCACAAAAAAGCTTAAACAATCCATGAAAATACAGATGTCAGTTCATAGCGTTGTTTGTGACTTTCGCCTGCTAGCAAGGAAACAGAGAATGACCCACAACATGAAGGGGGGTCTGGTAGATGCATTTATATCTTTATCCATACTGAACTGACCGTTCAGAGAGTAGGTTTTCTCCCTTTGAAGAGGTGAGTTTAAAGGTTTTAATACTGAGAATTCCTGCCATTTTCTGCACCAATCAAAAGAGACCTCTGTACATGACAGCAGAACGTGTTTACAGTTTCTATTCTGACCTTAAGCCTTGTTAACAACATTTATCTTTTTTGTACGGAGCAGATTTTACATAAAAAAAAGCTGAATCTGGCATTGCTTTATTAAAACTCTCCACCTTGTTCTCTTTTAATTATGTCTGTTTACATTTATGTTAAGATTTGCAGTTCGCTTTCTCTCTGTTATTTATGTGTATTCACATGTATATTAAGATAAGCGATTCTCCAAATTTTGTTACAAGTCTTGCGGTTGGTATGAAACACTAGCAAATTATTGTTGTTTTATAGGTTCATGAAGATGCTTACTATATTCTGTAGATTTGGAACAAAACTTGTTTATTGCCACTGTTAAGTATGGTGTGCTTGATTTATCAAAAGGTCTGTTTCCACTTGATTGATTTTATAGATTTGTTGTATTTTTTCTTGAATATTTACTAATAGAAAGTCCCTCCATGGTGTCAGTTTTGTTGCTAATTATAACCTTTATTCAACTGTTAAAGTACATAACCTTTTTTTTTCCATCTGTTACAGTACACTTTTCCCGATACTGACGCCATAAAAAAGTTGAAAGGTCACAATCTTACGGTGACCTGTGCTGCAATCTGCGCCGACGGCAAAACAGCGTTCAGTGCTTCTAAAGATGGCACAGTCATTAAATGTAAGTTGGAAGGTCCAGACAGAGTAATAAGCAATGTTGTTGGCTTGGTTATAAACAGCCAGAAGGAAGATGGCACAATGATTATATCCACAATGAAATAGATTGTTCTTTTGCACTAAAATATATGCATGACTGTTGAGAGATATACCAGTTTTTTTTGGGGGGGGGGGGTGGGGGGTTGTTTAAGAAAGTTATTCGATTTACGTGTCCATGCCTCTGTGTGTGCATGTGTATGTGCGTGCTTGTGTGTGTGTGCGTGCGTGTCCGCGCACGCATGCGCGTACAAGCAGGCATGCTGTGTGTGTGTGTGTGAGTGTGTGCATGCATGTGTGTTCTGTGAGTCATTTTCTTTTGTTTTCTTATTTTTGCTGCATAGTGATTTGCATATGATGAGAGACCATTTCATGGTCTTCTGAAGTGCTTAAATTCATATTTGGATGGCGGGGGAGGGGGGGGGGGGGGGGCTTTGCCTCCCACCTTCCCCCCTTAACCCTCCACCAGCATGTTGCCCCTGGAGGCCACCAGGGCGTAGGACCCCAGGCGCCTGGGCTTTTTTCAGAGATTTTTTTCCAAGTCAGCTGTTCTCCAGCCTGACGTATGTCCACATGATGACAGTCCTCGTAAACCCTACCAGTACCAGTGACTGTTGACTTGAACTTGCTGCAGGCAAAGCTATGGAGAGGAATGTGAAACTGAGGTCATACAAGAGCAGCACATGAAGGGTCACAGAACTTCAGACTTCTTAGCGAACTCAGAAATTATGATAATTCAAATTGAAACTGAGAATCATGGGACGGTGCTAACATCATTCCATTCTTGTCTGGGAGAACCTGACATGATTGAAGTCTTGAACGCTCTGCTTCCTTTCACAATATATCCCAGTCTCAACCAGGCCCGAGAGATACAGACACCTGGAGTCTTGATCTGGAAATTAGAGCAACACTCTCGGAGATGCATCCGTGAAGGCTGCTAACAGACTTTGAACCTCAAAATTACACTTTGTTTTAAAAGAGGACGATGATATGAAGCCAAAAGAATTTGGGGGCATGAAAACAAAACAAAAAAAAAAAAAAACTATAACTTAAGTCAGTTTAACTTGTTAAAGGTAAGAAACCCCTACATTTTGATTCTTGGAGAATTGTGAATTGGGTCTGAATGGGTCAGTTGGATGTGCATGGGCTGTACATGGAAATATCTTCACAGACGTTCTTCTTCTAGCTTCTGCCCACATATTGGCTGTTTACTGACCTTCATCAGTATTCCAGGTCAATCAAATTCAACTGATTTATTATCTTCTCATCATAAGCATGTGTTTATCAAAATCTTGTTATGATCATGTAAAGAAAAGAAAAAACAATATAAGATTCATTATGTCATTCATTGGAGGCCTTGTTGATTCATTTAGAAGTCAATTAGTATGTTCATGTTGGACAACCCGTGGTGTTCAGTTTTCGTGCATTTAATTCGACTGATTTATTATCTCCTAATATACAGGGAGGTATTTATCCAAATGTTGTTATAATCACAGCTCAAATCTGTTTTTTCAAACCAACGACTCCTAAAAGAATAAGAGATGCCACACAAGGCACTATTCATCAGTATGTAAAGTTTCAGTTGGCTGTTTTACTTTCTGTGTTCATTCACTTGAGAAGTGTTGCTGCATGTTTCCTTGTCTGTGTTCACACACCTGTGAAGTGTTGTTATGTTTCCTGTCTGTGTTCATTCACCTGTGAAGTGTCGCTGCATGTTTCCCTGTCTGTGTTCACACAGCTGTAAAGTGTTGCTGCGTGTTTCCCTGTCTGTGTTCACACAGCTGTAAAGTGTTGCTGCGTGTTTCCCTGTCTGTGTTCACACAGCTGTAAAGTGTTGCTGCGTGTTTCCCTGTCTGTGTTCACACACTAGTGAAGTGTTGCTGCGTGTTTCCCTGTCTGTGTTCACACACTAGTGAAGTGTTGCTGTGTGTTTCCCTGTCTGTGTTAATTCACCTATGAAGTGTCACTGTGTGTTTGCCAGGTGTGTGGAGACCGGCAGAAGGCTCTGTGTGGTGCCGGGCGGGAGGAAGGACACAGAGAAAAAACACGTCGGACACACATCATGTGTCTTGTGCATGGCGGCGAGCTCTGACGGCAAGTTCCTGGTAAGATTTTAGTTGGAAATTGTGATAACAATACCAAAACTTTCGTACTGTGTGTGCTGTGTTGTGATTTTACCAGAAACGCTAAGTATGCCTGCGGATGTGAAAACTGTAGTCACTGAACAACGGGGATGACACAGAAGTGAAAATGATGACACGACTGTGGTGGATGTTGAGCTGCTGAAGAGGCGATGACAGAGAATAGATCAGTTTTGTTTTCTTTGGTCGCAGAGGGTGAGGATGGTGCAGAACTATGAAATACTGCCGAGTCTTGGGCCGGACACAGCGGTGAGACGTGGAAAAATGAAATTGAAGTGTGGAAGTTGGTTACTGATGTTAAACCTGAGAAACAAGCCTTAGTAGCTACGTTAACGCTGACCGGACAAGCTAGAGCTTTAGAGATCGATGCTGCAGAATTGAACACAGCTGATAGAATGAATATTTTAATGACTGCACTGGATGCTGTTTTTCTGCACGATGAAGTTGACCTGGCACATGCTGCATACTCAGATTTTTCCAGTTGTCCACAGAAACCAGTGCGGTCCATAAAGAAAAGTGAACGTTGCACGGTGACAGCTGCAGTGTTTTGCCACAAAGAATAGCAACGATCACATGTTTTGGCAAAGTACGCTTGTTCAACAGTTCTGGGAATACTTTCCTTCAGTAATTGGTGAAAGGTGAAATAATGTCTGAGATATAAACGCTTGCTCAAAAACCTTAGTTTACCTGGTTGTGATCAAAACATTCATGAAAGGTGAAATAATGTCTGAGATATAAACAGCTCACTCAGAAACCTAGTTTACCCTGGCTGTGATCAAAACATTCATACTGACGCTACGTTCTGCTTCTTTTTTATTACTAATGAAACAGTATGTAATGTAAGCTGAACAAAGCCAGTCCCATGCTGCTAGGGGTTTGTTGATAAAACAAAGGTATGAAACAAAAGAATAACTTGGTCAGATCAGTTTTTCAAACTAACGACTCTAAAGTGTAAGAGATTCCATACACGGCACCATTCATCAACATGTAAAGTTCTCTTGCTGTTTCGCCCAGTTTATACCTTCATACTGGCTGTTACCAGCCCTCTGCAGTATTCCAGGTGTCTTTAATTCAGCTGACTAAACATCTCCTAATCAGTGGCATGCATTTATCAAACTCTTATTATAATCATGGAAAGAAGAGGAAAAAAAAAAGTTCAGATGTATTATGCCTTACCCAGGAGGCCTTGTTGAACGGTTAGACGTCAGTTAGTATGTTCATATTCGACAACACATTGTGTTCAGTTTTTGTATTCCCATCTCAACAAAACTATGTACTTTGTGTGTGTGTGAGAGAGAGAGAATGAATGAACGAACGAACAAAATGTGTTTTTAATGAGAGAAAAGAATAAGCACAAGTCAGTGGCTTTTTTTTCATCCAGCCCTCAAACAATAAATACATGGAAGAAATCATTACATAAAACTGCATGTAAACTCATGAACAACAATGAATACATAGCAATTTAGAACAACAGAATGCACAATGTAACTACAGGAAGAGAGTGTGGAAGAGAGGGAGGGACGGAGAGCGACACAAAGAGAGAGGTGGGTGGGGACTTGGGGACACAGAATAAAGAGACAGAGTCCCTGACACAAGAAGATGAAGAAGAAGACAAAGAAGAAGAGGAGGAGGAGGGGAAGCATATAAAAAATTGGCACATCAAAAAGGACAAACTACAATGAAGAAGAATGGTAAAAAATCAAGTCATGCAATAAAGAAAAAAAAAAGCTGAAAGACACCAGACATGCCCAGCTCAGCAGCAAACAACAATTCCATACATGTCACACACACACACACACACACACACACACACACACACACACCTACACACACTTCAAGAACGACAAGAGAAAGAAGAAGGAAATCAAAATAGGATGACAAAACGAGAGAGACACACAAAGAGAGAGAGGGAGACAGAGACAGCCAGATCAACAGAGAGAGAGGGAGGGGGAGAGAGAAAATGTGTGTGTGAGAGAGAGAGAGAGAGAGAGAGAGAGAAAGGGAGGGACAGAGACGGAGATTAAAATTTTGCTTGTATTATAATTGTGTGTGGTTTAAATCAAATCCTAGATTTTAAAATGTATTTATGTTTCTTTCTGTACTGTAATTAGATTTGTGTTGCTAAATTATTCTTTTTGCATGCGTTTGCTACTTTTGTTGTCTGTTTTTCAATTTGCTTTGAATTTTTCATATGTATTAGCACTTGACCAAGGAATATTATTATGTATTTGTTTAGTAAACAAACTGGAATTTGATCTGAATGAAAAAGTTTAGCTTTTAAAAAAATCTTGGTAAGAAAAAGATGACCATTGTGATGATGATTAGGAATGGTTATGGAATGTTTTATCTGAAAAGAGTTTGAATCACCGTACTTGCGTAAAAGTTCATTTGGAAACAGAAAACACCTATGGAAGCTTATTTCACTCCTTTTGAAATAATACAGGCAACCAACATATGTAAGCATTCTTTGAAGATCTTCCACTCTCTTAACCCCATGCCCCCACCCACCCCAGCTCCCTAGGCCCTCCTCCTCTTGAATGTCAGGATGTGCATAAGTGCCAGCTCTCTGTTTTTTTGGTGGATTTCTGCTTTTGTTTGTTTGGCATTCCTGGTGAAAAAAAGTAATCTATGGTGCCTATGAAAAGAAACACAATTGATAACTGTGATCTTCAGCATCGGCGGTATTGTACGCGCAAGTGATATGAAGCAGAAATGACTGCTAAAGTATCTTTAATGAGGAGCTAAGTGAGGAAATCAGTATTATAAAGGAGAAAAATGGATGTAGAGTGAACAGTATGCCTACACTGTTGTCTCCCCAGCTTTCTACAGGTTAGTGAAGGGGTCGAGGCAGACTTTTGATCTGTTTTCCAACTCTTTCTTTCTTTCTTCTTTTTTTCCTGTCTTGAAGTAAACATGCTTGGCAACCTCATTCATATTGTTATCCAACCAACCTACCTGCATACACATGTCACACACACAATGACATACAGCAATCCTCTGGAAAGTTAGTCTGGGTTTGAAAGGTCTTTGAAAGTTGGTTAAAAAAGCTCTCTGGAAATTTGTCTGGGGTTCGCTCAAGTTTAAAATCGTCAGTCTGTGTTTGAAAGGTCTTTGAAAGGTGATAAAAACTCTTGGAAATCTGTCTGGGGTGCACTCAAGTTTGAAATCGTCAGTCTGTGTTTGAAAGGTCTTTGAAAGGTGGCAAAAAAACTCTTGGAAATCTGTCTGGGGTTTGCTCAGATTTGTGAACGTTGATCCAGCGTGACCTGGTTCAGCTGTTCAGCCACACATCGAAGGACTAGACTTTGAGGAACACCATGACACTGGGAAAAATAGAAATTATGCTTAATCCACCAGACAGCAGGGACAAACAAATCGCAAGACATAACATGACATGTTTCAACCTCTCAGGTCTTCTTCAAGCAAGATAAACAATTTGAGGGCAATGAAAACAAAGATCGAGCGATGACTTATCTTTCTGAATTTGGTTCAAGATGGGCGCTGATTGAGAATGAGGCTGTTGGGAAGGAGACATTACTAGTAAAATAATAATTATGATAATAATAACAATAAGGATGGCTATAACAGTGATAACGAAGATAAAAATGTGAAAAATAATAAAGAGATTTAAAATTTGTTTCAGTTTCTGCCTGCAGTCGCCTCACTTTGAAACTAACCATAACACCGGGGATAAAAAAAAGAAAAACCTGACCATGACAGCAAACACTTTTTTTATTCTTTTAATTGTATGGACCTTTTAAAACTTTATATGTATGCGTACGTTTGCTTATCTGTCAGAGTGAAGTTTTTTACAGACTTTGCCACAGACAACCGTCTTGTGGCTATGGGTTGTTTAATATATTGGCAAATGTGTGCTGCTACAAACAAACTTGGTTCATCATCTCATCTTGGAAAGATGAGGGGAAGAAGAGGTCCAGAGGAAGGGCTGGTGAAGGAAGAAGGGGGGGGGGGGGGGGGGGAGGGAGAAGGGGTAGGGTTCAAAGGGCATGCGCATGGTGGTGTTTTCATGTCCAGTGTGGGGAAACATTGATGATTGGCTAGGCTCCCGTTGCGTTGGTGAGGTGGGATGATGGAGGTGGTGTTCTGCTGTTCCATGACAGGCCACCGGGGACGCCAACAACCTGATCCATGTCTGGGATCCAGAGACCTGCAAACTTGTACACACCTTTCGAGGACACAGAAAACCAGTCACGGTCTGTTGACAATCTGTGTATGTGTGTTTTGTGTATGTGTGTGTGTGTGCGTGCATGAGTGTGTGCGTGCATGCATATGTGCGTGCATGCCTGCACAAGTTTGAATATGGTTGTGTATGGAAAACTATTCAGTATTGTGATTCAGTCATGACATTTGTTGGCGATTTCAACAGAACCTTTTTCTCATGTCCAGTAATTTAGCTTTGAGAAAGGTAGTAGGAGATGTAGCAAAGGTTATTGTCTGTCATTGTGCCCCTTACTGTGGTTGTGCATAAGGTTACTGTTAATGTGGTTAATTTGTCGATAGGTTTCTTGTCAACTAGAATCATCGATTGAGATGTGATTTGGTCAGATGGGAAATGAGTTCAGAGGATTTCTTGTTGCTTTACTTTTACTGTGCGGTCTGTTTACCCGACAAAGATCAAAGATACATATAATTAATTCAGTTGGAATGTTGCAATTATGGTAGTATATTTTTTTCAGTTCTCCAATGTTTAGCTAGAAGACGGTATCAGTGTTGAGAGTCAGCAGATTTCCATTGTTGAGGCCTTGCACATCGTCAATAAAACAAAAACAAAAAAATAAAACAAAGAAAAATCAGTATGTTTCATATTTACATTTCGACTTTGGTGCAGTCTGTTGTAAATATTAACATGCTGTGGCTCAGGGTATTGTGGACAATGGTCATGCCAGAAATCAAGAAAGATATTTTCTCCTCAGGGGCTGGCATTCCGCAGAAATCACCACACCTTATTCAGCGCCAGTCTGGATCGACTGATCAAAAGCTGGAATCTGGACGAGATGGCCTACGTGGAGTCACAGTGAGTACAGTCATCATTGTCTTCCCATGTCAAGAACTGACCAGAGGTGTTTGCAGCTGCCAAGGGTCTGTGGGAAGGCTCTTCAGGCCAGAGCTGCAGTGGGTGAATCAGAGAGGACGGGACACTGACTTTCAGCCGTTGTCACACAGGCTCTGGATGTTCATGAGTTGTTTTCAGTTTTGTCCAGTGAGACTGATGCTGTGCGTTGTCTCCGCATGCCATCGGGAGCAACCTAGCCCTGCCAGCTGAAGTGCTGGTGGATAATTTTGCAAAGCTTTCGCTTTCAGAGTGCTCTTATAATGTTTACAAACATGGCCGTGTTTCTTTCTTCTTCCTGGCATCAGTTTACGAAAGAACGGGTTTTCAGGGTGCACTTTCATCCATTCTTTTGAGGTGTTGATAAGGCTGGGATTTGAGGAGATGCCTCAGTAGAAGATGAACTGGATCGAAGCAGAACTTTTAGGATGGTGAATTTGTGGGCCTTTGTATACCTGGGTGGGACAGGAAAGCACGCCAGTTAAGCCTGTCCACCTGCTTGGTGTGTCAGGGGTGGACCATCCAAGTCTTGCTGCCAAAACAAGGAATGATGTGAAGACATCAGCATTGCAGACGTTTCAGTTTGGTGGACCAGGATCTGTTGTCGTTGGGACCCTGCTGCAGAGTCTCCCTAGTGCCTGACTTGTCTTTGCAGGAACAAACACTATCACATTTTGTATTTGTGAAGTGGGGGAGTTTTTAGATCATGTTTTTCATGTTTTTAAGTATAGTTAAAGTTTGATTTCTGTTGTTGATTGAAAAAAAAAAGTTCAGGTGTGAAAAATGTAGCCAGAGAAAAGTAAAAAGCGCTTTGTCACTGACAGTCATTCTTTGAAGAACTGGATTTCTATGTTATGTTGCGAGTTCAGTTATGACACGTTGTAGTGTTTTTGTTTTTAGTGTTGCACGTATGAATAGCAATACCCTCCACCCTTCCTCACACGCATGTGTGCATGCACACACGCGCGCACACACACAGAGACAGAGACAGAGACAGAGACACACACTCACACACACGCACACACACACACACACACTCACACGCACACACACACATACACACATACACACACACACACACACACACACACACACACACACACACACACACACACACACACACACACACTCTTTCACTTTTTTCTTCCCTATTGTGTTACTTGTCTCGCCTGAATATGTGAACAGAAACTACTATAAAAAGCAAAATGAAAATGACAGTAAATCTGCTACCAGTTACACCACCATTTCAAAGATCAAAGCAACTGACAGGAATATTTCTGCATCATTTAATCACAGAATTCATGCAAAACAAACCTGCTTATCTGCTCCTTGCTGACCGTACAGTTTTCAGGATTTTCCTGATTGGCCAGCTTTTCTGTTTCCACCAATGAGCTTGTTGCTTGTCACTGATATCAAAAGTTTGATACTGTATTCTGGGAAGTTGCTTTGAAGACTTTGTATCATTTTCTGCATATGAGGCACTATCTTTTGCCTGCTCCTGATCTGGTCACAGCACCTTTTGGTTTGCCAGAATAGAATTTTGATATCAGAAATGGTATTTCAAATGACTCTTAAATGCTTCGGCGTATGTAAACATGAGACGCAGTGGTGTGCACAACTTTGATAAATTACTCATGAAAAGTAACTAATAAAGTCCAGTGTCCACTTTGGTAAACCTATGATATAACTCACCAAGGGTGTACTTAAGCAGTTTGATTATCAACGATGCCAGATTCTCTGAATAGCAGTAGAATGACTTCAAGATCAATCAGCCTTGTGCCAGAAATGAAGCAGGTGCCATATGGTGCAAAGTTCAAAGTGAGCTCAATCGTATCTGCGGTAGAGAAAGCAACATGAAACTTTTACTTGTGATAAAGGAGTTGACGATGAAGAAATGGTGCAAATGGATTGAACAACTGTTCTAACTGGGAAACCCAGCACAGTACCACAGAAGTAGACAACAGCTGATCGACGCACTCATGCCTCGATCTGACCACTGAGCCGTTAGTGAAACTGATATCAGTCTTTTTCTGCTGAGAAGCTGACTATTGTGTGCAGGTTTCTTGTCATTTTTTCTTTTCCAGTTCTTCATCATTTCCTTTGAGTCTCCTCAACCCAGGCTGTATAAAATTATGAAATTTTCTTTGCACACATACCCAAGTGATGTGAGTGTTGACATCAAGTGTTTTAATCCCAGTTTTGATTGTAGCCCCCTTTGATGCACAGAATGATCTGTTTTTTTGGGGCTGCCTGTTACCTGCACCCAACACTTAATAGTTTGTCAGTCTTTTTTCCCCCCTTTTAAAAAGTTTTTTTTCTTTTCTTTCAAAGACGCACAGATTTGACAAAGTCAAATATACTATGTCATTTAATCATTAACAAAACCATCCACCACTACCCACCCACCCCCTTTGCCCCTTACACCCTCCCTGCTTTAATTCCATCGATGTTCATTTCCATCCAGGTCCTGAAAAAGAGACATAAAAAACATCAAGACACTCGATTCAAATTAATACAGTGAGACATTCACTGTGTGTATCATAATTCATTTCTCAAGGGTCCAGTACACCTTCCCCAAGACAGACAAAGTGCACGCCGGAGGAGGATGGGGGAGGTGCACCACCATAAACAGTACCCAGATCCAGTTTGTTGTTCGTTGTATAGTTAGTTGTTCGTGAGTAAAGAAGATGATGAGCTGTTGCACATGTGCCTTTCCATGACAAGAGTAGTATTCATGGATCATAGCCACAGTAGCAAAAAGAATAGCAACAGGGAAAGATATCCTCCTCCACGTATCCCTTGCCAAATTTGTTTTTTTACTTTCCAGACCGATTGAATGGATGCACCTGACGGGGTATAGCATCCTGTACGTAGAAAGTTATGGTACATGTTCAGGTGAATGAGTTGTCCAAAGAACAAAAAAAAAAGATGAACGGGACTGCAGGATATTTGGCCATCAGGGCAATAAACTATGAAAAGGTCAAGCGCCTAGGACATGAGATTGTGAGAAGCAGATCCAAAAAAAAAAGTGTACTGTTCGACTACTTGTGCAATAATGAATTGTTTGGTCCAATCAGATTCTTTTCTTTTGCAGATTTTGTTTTTTGGTTTAGCCTGGTCATGTGTTTGTGTCCGAGTCATGACATCACTCTGATTGATTCTTTGTTAACCTTTTTTTGTTTATTCTTTTGTTGACAGTCACGGTACAGACATGGTGGCCATTGACTCGCTCATGCATGAATGCGCCATCACCGTCGGTGGGAGAGAGCGAGAGGTGTTGGTTCACAACTTCCCTATGGAGAGCACCAGGAAGTTCTTTGCACACACGTGAGTATTTCATTCTGGGTTTCATTCCGTGACTGACTGTGGAGAATCATTCCACAATGTTTGCACAGGATTTTCATAATGGTTGCAGATTTCATGAAAACCTTGTTCAGAGATATCCCACCTGATCTGATCTTTGAATTTCTGAAAGAGATTAACATTTTTCATCTGATCTAAGATTTTACGGAGGAAAGATCTTTATTAAAATTTCCTATGTGTTTTAGAAGATGTGGTTTAAAGTTGTGTGAATGAGATTTTTTTTTTCTTTTTTTGTGTTTTACAATTAAAAAAAAAATGACTTGAGTTCAGTGCCGTGACAGCCCTTAGCGGTCGGCTGGCTATAAGCAACATTACCTTACCTTACCGTTACCTTACTTTATCAGATGAACAGAACGATGATGTGCCTTCTTTTAGGGTTAATGTCATTCAGATTCAGATCATCATGAATTGTGAGTTGTTGCCAGGGAGGTGGGTATAGGAAAGTTCCTGGAAACTGTTGATTCATAATGTGATGGTGCTTTCTGAAGATCTCTGGCTCATGCTAGCTTGGTGTCCAAGCTGTTATTGTCAGTGCTGGGCTCAGGATGTGATGCCCTGCATGTGTTGATCAGAGAGGCACCCCTGAAGTGACTCAGTTTGCAGTGCAGCGTCTCCTTTGGTGGGTTGCCTCATGATGTCCTGATATTGATTGCTCACTGTGGTCACAAGATGACTCTGGGTGTGGCTGTAATGAACAATGAGAGAGTAATGCCACTGAACAGGCACAGAACATGTAAAGAGAGCAAATTAGAAAACACTCAAAAAGAAAAGCAAACAGAAAAAAGTCTTTGGCTACAATGTACAAGATTTTGTTTCATTTAGATAATCATATAAATCCATATTTTTGAATCCATCTTGTTTGTTTATTTTTTTATTTATTTTTAGATGAAGAATGCAGCTGAGTGATGGTAGAAAAATATACCTGTTCACAAAAGAATTGTTCATTCGGTAAGAGTAGTGCCCTAAACGACTAAGGAGATTTTGGTAAATATTTTACATGTGATCTGACATCAACCCCGAGCATAAAGTTTAACATGACTAGTTCAGCTGAGACCTTTGATTGCATGCAGATGAAATAAGGTACGACAGTAACTCAATGCCTTGCCGTTTCTCTTCTTTGTGGTGTTTCAGGGAATCGGACTGTGTGGCACTGATTAACGAATCCTACTTTGTGATGGGGGGTCAAGACAAGTAAGTCCAAGAGTTGTTAGACTTATTTAAAAAAAAAAAAGACTTCGGAAAGAGAGGGGGTTAGTTACTGCCAAGGACACAGACAGAGGACCAGAGTTACTGCCAAGGACCAGACTTATTTTAGTTTTTTTTAAGCAGCAAATAGAAAACTACAAGTAAGCAACGATTTCTAAATATGCTGAAACTGAAACACTGAGAAAGTATTTTGTGAAAAGACTTTCAGTAAGAAACAAAGAAAGAAAATGTAGGTGAGCTGTGATTCATGTTGTGCTAATTCATGGTAGCAAGGTTCCCACAGAGTCCTGGAAGTCGTGGAAACATACGACAATCATTTCCAGTGTGGGAAAATTGATGGTGNGTTCATGAGTAAAGAAGAAGATGAGCTGTTTGCAAATGTGCCTTTCCATGACAAGAGTAGTATTCATGGATCATAACCACAGTAGCAAAAAGAAAAGCAGTAGGGAAAGATATCCTCCTCCACGTATCCCTTGCCAAATTTGTTTTTACTTTCCAGACAGATTGAATGGATGCACCTGACGGGGTATAGCATCCTGTACGTAGAAAGTTATGGTACATGTACAGGTGAATGAGTTGTCCAAAGAACAAAAAAAAGATGAACGGGACTGCAGGATTTGGCCATCAGGGCAATAAACTATGAAAAGGTCAAGCGCCTAGGACATGAGATTGTGAGAAGCAGAACCAAAAAAAAAAGTGTTACTGTTCAACTACATGTGCAATAATCAATTGTTTGGTTCAATCAGATTCTTTTCTTTTGCAGATTTTGTGTTTTTGGTTTAGCCTGGTCATGTGTTTGTGTCCGAGTCATGACATCACTCTGATTGATTCTTTGTTAACCTTTTTTTGTTTATTCTTTTGTTGACAGTCACGGTACAGACATGGTGGCCATCGACTCGCTCATGCATGAATGTGCCATCACCGTTGGAGGAGAGAGCGAGAGGTGTTGGTTCACAACTTCCCCATGGAGAGCACCAGGAAGTTCTTTGCACACACGTGAGTATTCATTCTGGGTTTCATTCAGCGACTGACTGTGGAGAATCATTCCACAATGTCTGCACAGGATTTTCATAATGGTTGCAGATTTCATGAAAACCTTGTTCAGAGATATCCCACCTGATCTGATCTTTGAATTTCTGAAAGAGATTAACATTTTTCATCTGATCTAAGATTTTACGGAGGAAAGATCTTTATATTAAAATTTCCAATGTATTTTTAGGAGATGTGTTTTAAAGGGTTGTGTGAATGAGATTTTTTTTCTCTCTTGCTTTTTACAATTGAAAAAAAATTACTTGAGGTCAACGCAGTGACCCTTAGCCCTGATATGGCCCTTTGCGTTACCTTGGCTGGGCTATAAGCAACATTATCTTACCTTACTTTTACCTTCAGATTTCACAGGTCAACAGAATGATGATCTGCCTTCTTTTAGTCTCTGGATCATGCTAGCTCAGTGGTTAAGCTGTTATGGTCAGTGGTGGGCTCAGGATGTGATGCCCTGCATGTATTGGATCAGAACAAGCACCCCTGAAGTGACTCAGCTTGCAGTGCAGCGTCTGCTTTGGTGGGTTGCCTCATGAGTCCAAATACTGATTGCTCACTGTGGTCACAGGATGACTCTGGGTGTGGCTGTAATGAACAATGAGAGAGTAATGCCACTGAACAGGCACAGAACATGTAAAGAGAGCAAATTAGAAAACACTCAAAAAGAAAAGCAAACAGAAAAAAGTCTTTGGCTACAATGTACAAGATTTTGTGTCATTTAGATAATCATATAAATCCATATTTTGAAATCCATCATGTTTTTATTTTTTTATTTATTTTTTTAGATGAAGAATGTAGCTGAGTGATGGTAGAAACATACCTTATTCACAAAAGAAATTGTTCGTTCGGTAAGAGTAGTGCCCTAAAATGACTAAGGAGATTTTTGTAAATATTTTACACGTGATCTGACATCAACCCCGAGCATAAAGTTTAACATGACTAGTTCAACTGAGACCTTAGATTGCATGCAGATGAAATAAGGTACAACAGTAACTCAATGCCTTGCTGTTTTCTTCTTTGTGGTGTTTTCAGGGAATCAGACTGTGTGGCACTGATTAACGAATCCTACTTTGTGATGGGGGGTCAAGACAAGTAAGTCCAAGAGTTGTTAGACTTATTTAAAAAAAAAGAATTCGGAAAGAGAGGGGGTTAGTTACTGCCAAGGACACAGACAAACCAGAGAACTACAGGACCAAACTTATTTTATTTTTTTTTAAGCAGCAAATAGAAACTACAAGTAAAGGAAAGATTTCTAAATATGCTGAAACTGAAACATTGAAAGTATTTTGTGAAAAGACTTTTCGTAAGAAACAGACAAACAAACAAAGAAAATGTAGGTGAGCTGTGATTCATGTTGTGCTAATTGAATCATGGTAGCAGGGTTCCCACAGAGTCCTGGAAGTTGTGGAAACATGCGACACTCATTTCCAGTGTGGAAAAAATCATGGTGAAGTCAGTCTTGTCAGTCTGAGTCTGGAAAAGTCTCAGTCTGTCACAGTTGTAGACAAGCAAAATGACAGGCAAGCAATTTTGTTTTCCCAAGAGAAAGTATCTTTCTGTGACGCTATGAAAGCTGTATGCTTTACTGGGTTGTCCATGGTTGTATTACTTCAGGGATCTTAAACCTCCCCCCCCCCCCCCCCCCCCCCCCCCCCCCCCCCCCTCCTCCCCCCCCCCCCAATACTGCAGTTCAAAAGGGTCCTGGAACTCTTGGGTCAAATTACTGAGGGTCCCTGACTGCCAGCACTGTTATTTTATTTTTGAATGTTTTTTTATTTTATTTTAAAGGTTATTCCAGTTGTTCATGCTCAGTTTCCTTTCAGTTTTGTCACAAAGCATCCAGGACAACACACACCGTTTCTCTCTGTTTCACACACACACACACACACACACACACACACACACACACACACAAGAAATGTCCTCCCAAACTCTTTGTCTCTGTCTAGTAAATAAAAAAACAGAAGAGAGAAATGTCCATACTAACTTATGATTTCAAACTCTTTGTCTTATAATGAAAAACAGAAGAGTTTCAATCCTCAAACGAGATATACATGCAAAAGGCATGGCTGTATTCTATTAACCAGAGATGCAAGCAACTCGTCAGTGTTTTCACCCTAAACACCATTACTCAGCAAAGTGTACATGTGAGAGAGTTACAAGACTGGGATGGGCAGCTGAGGCATGCCTCCTTCAGAGCCGCTCTCGAGTGTTGCTTTTCTCTTTTAGCCAAGACACCAACTTCGTTGATCTGCGTTTGCCTGGATGCGGCACATGTTTATTAGCTGACAGTGAGTTAAGACATTCTGGTATCTAACAAACAAGTAGGGTAACCCTTGCTCCCATGGCAAAAATAAATACATGTCCATAACTCCAAACGAATGCTGCTTACGACTCCGAATCGCCTAGCAGATATGACAGCAGAGACCACACAGAACGAACAAGGAAACATCCCCCAGAAAGGATGTTCCAATCTTGCCTGAGTAACCTGTACTGGACACATCTACGCAGCAGCAACGACTGGAGGAATGAATAGATACAAATTAACATTTATCCAAGACTGACACAGCCTTCTCAATCTTGAATATAGTCGGACAAGTACACACAGACAGTAAACAGTACAGGTAACCTGGATTTGATTCTGGTGTCTGTGCGTCACAGCTCCCTCAGCGTGTGGAGTGTCAACAAGAAGAAACCTCTGTGCGTGGTGAAGAACGCGCACAGCGGCACCATCCAGAGCGAGGCTGTGGAGCAGCACTGGGTAACGGCGGTAGCCTCGCTCCAGTTCACAGACCTGGTAGCCTCTGGTGAGTTGGGTGGGACAGGGAGACAAGTCTGGGGTGTAATGTGGTAAGGTGGGTTTCTCATCAGTCCTTACCTTGGTCATAACCGTCAGAGATCTTACATGTATTGGTGAAACCACTTTTGCCTTTGAGGTGAGGGCAAGTTTGGAGAGTTTATTTTCCCGTATTGTATGAAATATGTATTGTTGAAACGCTGTGTTTTTGTAAAATCCTTGATGTAAATGGCAAACAGTCCACATTCATAGCCAGCGTACATCCATAGGTGGGCATGCACAAGAGCCAGCAGCAGAGAAAATGATGTATGTCTGTGACGCGTGACCACGTGGACATATTACACCAGCGATCTTGCATTATTATATACGAGAGACAGCGGACAAGCTCGAACAAAGGGACATAACCAAGGCTGCTGACTGCACTATCAGAATCGTTAATCTCCCTCTTCAAGATCTTTGAAAAGCACTGTGGAGCAGTGTGGTATTCGCAAAATTCTGTGTGCGTCTGTCAGACCTCTTGAAAACAGGGAGAACAGCAGGTCAGATCTTCATGCAATGTCACAGGGAGGGCTGTCTGCATGATCAGTATATCCCATGGTTTTAGTATGCAAGTCTCCAGGTGTAGTCAGACCTCTGCTTTCCATTTTGTAAGGGAAATAACCTTCCTCAGAGAGAGGAAGTAGACCTGGTCCCTTGACAATCCTTTGAACACATGGTTTAGTTGTGTTTGTGGCATGACCGTCACAAAGGAAAAAAGGGACACTTTACAGTCATCTTGCCCAGCGAAATGTTGTCAGGACTGTCTGCATGATCAGTATATCCCAGAGACACACACACACACACACACACACACACACACACACACTCTTTCACTTTTTCACTTTTTTTCCCTACAAAACCCAAACCAATCCGTTGAAAGAACTATGCAAAACAATATTTGTATGGGTTGTTTATTCTCATGCTTTTTTTTTTTTTTTTTTACGTCTTTAGTGTTAACTATTTCTTTACTTCTATCTTTACTTAAGGTTAAAAATTTTTTTTATACCTTTACATTTATGTATATATGTGTTTTATATATGTATGATTTTTGTACATGTTTACATTTATGTGTCTATTATATATATATATATATATATATATATATATATATATATATATATATATATATATATATATATATGTCTGTGCACATTATACATATTTAATAGTCTTCTGCCATTGCCTTTACCACCTATGCAATTAGAGAGATTTGAACACTCTATAATCACTGGCTTGTTACTATTCAGATTTTGACATGTACTGTACAGCTGTATGTGATTACAATTTGGAAATAGATGTATTTAAACCAACTTCACAAAACCATGATTGCTTGTGAAGAGTAGCAGTGATGGCGAGTTAAGTTTTTTCTCTGGATTGCTCTGTGCTATAGTTTATTGTGCAGCAAACCAGCTCACATCAAAACAGTTTAAGTTGTTGAAAAGTAGGGGGAGGGGACAGATCAAGGTAAAGAGCCCTTCCAGCGTTGTAAAAGAAAATAACACAGCAAACGTTTGTTTGAAAAATAGTAAGGACAGGGGAAGGAAGATATTGTGTGTGGGGACGAAGGGTTGGAGAGGAGGGGAGAAAAGGGAGGGGAAGGGGTGAGAAGAAAGCAAGGAAAGCAAGCTCAGTGATGTCCTTGATTTGTTGATTATATGTCCACTCTGTTAGCAGGTTCCAAGGATGGCTACATAAGGCTTTGGAAATGCTCCACAGACTTTCACCAGCTCACACCACTGTGTGCTATCCCAGCGGTGAGTTCAAACAGTCTACCTTAACTTCTGGCCAGTAAAGTACATCTTGCTTGTTTAGCCTCTGTCTTACCCCAGGTGCAAAGAGTTTGGGGGGGGGGGGGGGGGGGGGGGGGGGGGGGATGAGAGGAATATCGAAACGACACAAACTGAAACACAAATAAACAGCACTGATCTTAACTTAAAACTATCTTTTTGTCAGCCTTTAATCAGTATTGATCTTAACTTAAAACTATCTTTTGTCAGCCTTTAATCAGTATTGATCTTTAACTTAAAACTATCTTTTTGTCAGCCTTCAATAAAAAATAACATTTTTCCATTGTCTATTTCAATATGCCTGCAAATGTTAAGGGAAAAAAAATGTGTGATAAGTATAGTTCTTCATACTTTGTTTCAATCCAGGTGAGACCGATGCACAAAACTGGAATACTACATCTTTCGTGTAAGTTAGGTCTACCATGAAGATTGAGTGAATTGATAAATAGTTATGTAAAATATCAACAGAAAAGTGAAGAGAACTTAGCTATATTTTTCTGTTGTGTGTGTGTGTGTGTGTGTGTTGCAGGCAGGTTTTGTGAACTGCCTGAAGTTTTCCCCAAGGGCGATTTTCTTCTGGCCGGTGTTGGTCAAGAGCACAGACTAGGACGGTGGTGGAGTTTTAAAAAAGCAAAAAACCAAGTGTGGATCATCCCTTTGACCAAAAGCTAAGACGGAGAGACAGAAAGAAATTCACAGAGGCTGTATGCGTGTGAAAAGCGATCTGAAAATATCAAAGATTGTTTACAGTGTGTCTGAATTTGTGTATGTTTAGTCCTGTATGCGAGAGAGAGAGAGAGAGGAGAGAAGCTGATGAAAGAGTATATACCTTTGAATTTAACTCTGTCACTGCTGGAACATTTTGTGCTGCTGGCAGTGTGGAATCCCTCGGTGATTCACCTCAGTTTGATATGCCAAAACAAAATTAGATCCTGTTGGTTCTCTTGTTTGAATGTTTGCAAGGTACATTACCAATCTAATGTATTTTTATGTGAGACCACACAACTAAAAGCGATCATCGGTATAATGCGAGATGTGTTTTCTTCCCAGAATGTGGTAGAAAATAGTAATTAGTTATGTTTGGGATACAGCAGAATGTCATAAGCAAAACATGTTTCAGCTGTCAAAAGGTTAACTGCTTGGCACTTGGATCTTCATAGGTGAATTAGTTATGTCAAATGCCATGCGTTGTCTGGATGTATGTTTTACGTCAGTCAACATGGAACTTGGCTCCAGCCTGACAGAATGCATGTGAAGTCTTGCAAACTTTTCAGGTGATAATTAACCTGAACAGCTAGCCTGAAACGTGAAAGGGATCCAGATTTGTGTGTGTGTCATTCCTTGACAAAAGGTGAATGTGGACTATCTGTTAAGATATATGACGTAACTAGACCATCATTTCAAGTCATCAAAGAAAGAACGTGATGTTTTATTCACAAGCATTTTCATTGTGTTATGATGTAATGAAAATGATTCCACTGTTCAGTAAACTTACTGTATATAGCATTTATGTGTTATTCATGTTTGTGCCATGTATGGTTCTGCACCTGTCTCTCTGCCTTGTATTATATTGTCACTTAAGGTCTATGATCTTGTTTCTTTCTCATTTCAGAGAAATCTCTTTCTTACTCCATGCGTCTTTCTTGCATTTATTCTCTGAAGAAGAAAAGAAGGAAAGGAAGGAAAAACATTCACTGAACCATTGCTCTGAGTATTTGATCCAGTTATAAATTTTTGTAGAGAACATCATTAGGTTACAGTATTAAAAATCATGTTATTTTAATTTTTCTCTTTTTTGGAGGTGACATTTATTTTTTGTTAAAAGGGAAGATTTATTTTTCAGACACAAAAAATGATCTCCAATTAGTTCACAAAGAGAATATAGTTTCCAAAATGGACAAGTTTTTAACAGAAAGTGTCTCTAGCACTCTCTGTCTAATTGGAATGGTTTGTAGTATATCTGAAAGGGGGTTAAAATTAAACTCAGAAAATGGAAACAAGGAACAACTAAGAATGGTTGCAGAGTGATTTTATGGGAGAAGGTGATATACGTCAAAGGAATGCATTACACACAGCGTTTAGAGCTAGAACTTGATGTGCTCTGGTACATTGTGGGGCAAGTATGTGTTCCAACTTTGAATTCCTTCTGTCAGCCTGTCCCGCATTTTTTTTCTTCAAAAATTGAAAGTGAATTTAAAGCGCATTAACATTGTACCTTCACCTCGAGAGCTAACTGAACAGAATGAGATTGTGAGCCGTTTGTCCCAACTGGGCAGCATTTTCAGAGAGGATAAGGCATTGACCTCTTTCCTACCCACTGCCCACATCAAGGCAGAAGCATAATGCCCTGTTCTTAATATGCTGCCTAGTACTGAGCAACACAGTCTGAGTGTATAGCTAGAACCTTTTTTTTTCATCTAAAACTATTTTCAGATATTAGAATTGAGAGATGTCTATTGAAGAGTGCTGCATATCAAACAAAATGTTCACATTTTCAAAAAACAACACAAACAAACAAATCAAAAGCAAACAAACAAAATACAAAACAAAAAAACCCACCAGTGAACAGCTAAACATGATATGTAAGCAATCATTATGCAACCCTGAACATTGCAGGTATAGAGGAAAAGTTTAGCTCCACCTGTATACGAAGAGTTTCAGATGCATTCTTGACTGCAATGGTGGCAGCTCGATCATTTTTTCACTGCATGCCTGAGGTATTATCACAATTGGTGATATATTACTTTCCTGCATGCTTTGTCAGCCAGTACACACTGTATATATATATATATATATATATATATAAAGACTTTCTGAAAATATTTTGTGACAAAACTAACACAAGATATATGAGTCAAGGATTCCTCATAAACATTCCATGTTCTGAGTGCGGTTTCACTGTATATTGTGAAAAGAGAACACACATTCCATGTTCCGTACATCATAACATGACCAGTACACTGACAAGAGTGCAATTTCATTGGATGATTTGAAAAGAGAAACACATTCCATGTTCTGTACATCATGACAGAGTGCAATTTCATTGGATGATTTGAAAAGAGAACACATTCCATGTTCTGTACATCATGACAGAGTGCACTTTCATTGGATGATTTGAAGAGAACACATTCCATGTTCTGTACATCATGACGACATGACCCGTACACTGACAGAGTGCCATTTCATTGGATAATTTGAAGAGAGAACACATTCCATATTCTGTACATCGTGCCATGACAGAGTGCCATTTCATTGGGTAATTTGAAGAGAGAGCAGCCAACTGCTTCCTGTCTACCTTTGAACACAGTGTTTTCAGAGAATGAATGACAAGCTGTTCAGTGCTGCTAGGACTAGATCCTATGCTGCACAAAACTGAGATGAGAAATGGGAGACTGAATCTGACTTTGGTGACAATGAAAGTCTGTAGGATGAAGACAGTCTGATGCTCCTGAAATGATGGAAATGTTTTCATTCAATGTGGCAACAATGTATGGTCAAGTCTCGACACACTATCAGCTCTTGGCGATGAGGTGGGGCAGCAGCCAATTTCATTTTGTTTGCTGTCATCCCACAAATGCACAGTTAACGGCACCAGAGTAGACTGTGATGACACTTGCGTGGGGTTGAGGCAAGTGTAAACCGCTTAAGATTTAGTCAGTTAACACACTGTCGACACATGTATAGGCACATACGCACACACACACACACACACACACATACCATGGGAAATTTTGAAGAATTATTGGATATATTCAGATGATAATACCATACATTCAGTCTTTTAAACCGAGATAGAGATGGTCATTAAAAATATGATCAGTGTCTCTGTTTCTGAAATAACCACCTTCTGTGAGACAGGCTGCAGTAAGAATTATTGAAGTAATTGATAAGGAACATGATACTATATATTCAGTCTTTTACACCGAGACAGAGAGAGCCGTCAACGATGTGACCTGTGTCCCCAGTTTTTGAAATAACCGTCCTCTGTGAGACAGGCTGCAGTACCACTTGGGTCGTTCAGATAACCCTGAAAAGGAAAAGCAAAAAAAATGTGATGCGGGAGGGCTGGGGTTTGAAGAAACAGGCCACATTAACAAGGTGACATTGATAATTAAAGCGCTGATTGTAGTTCTATAATGATCAACCAATTTTTAGTAGTGGATGCTTTTGCAGACTGACAACCATTTTTGAAAAGAGGCAGCAAAGTGTTCCAGTCTTTAGTGTCTGTTTCACACTTCAGTGGATGTTGATGCAAAGCTACATGTGCCTCAATCCTTTCCAAGTATCAGGTGACTTGACACTTACCTGGATGATGTCATCTTTCCCAGGTATTGGCGCCATGTTCTAAGCTGTGTGTAAGTACAGACATGCAGAGGATTCAGGAACTGGGCCCAGAGTTTTTAGGTCTCCATGTGTGTCAGAAAGATCTGGTTCCAGCGTTTATCCACTAATCAGAGCTGGGATCTAATGTACAACTCTCAAATCAGCATGTTAAAGACCCTGCAATCTTCATCAGCATGTAGTGTGTTGTGGAAACCCAGACATCCTCTGTAAATCTCACTGTGGGTCATCCATCTCAACAGGCGAATTGGACACATAAAACTGTTGCCTGTCAAAAAGAAATGTCACTGCTGACCAAATCGGGCTGTCCTGTCCGATCCATGCTGCCCCTTTCTCTGTGGCCAGAAGTGTCGCTTCTCCGACTGGTCATTTGCAGTCTCCATCACTCGTCCACACCCAGCTTCGTCCGCTGCAGTCCCACCTTCTCACCAGCAGTCCAGAGATCCCACTCTGCTGTTGAGTCATATCCTTCGTGCAAACAGAGTGCGTTCTAATTTAATACAGGCCTAATACTACCAACTAAGACCCATCAGTGTTAGTCATGAAGCTTCGGTGAGCATGCATGAAGGTCACCTGCTAAATCAATCAGTTTGTTATGGGTAAACGCCAAGCATGAAAAGGATATCGCCAGGAAAAAGACTGTAGAGAAAGGACGGCAAGATCAAAGTGCTGCCTCACAACAGTCTGGTAAAAAACGGTAAGAACACTTTGCACACCATGGTTGAGATCACCACACCCACCTCTACCTAGCTCTTGCAAAATTTCCATCATTTTTGCTAGAGTTTTCTGCCTGGTGAATGAGTGAACCCATCTGCAGAAAATGCTTCAGTGTCCTACCAGCAACTGTCCCCAAGGGTCTGGCAACAGCGCCTACTTTGATCTCAGCATCCCACTGGCACTGGAGCAAAACTCAGATAAGTGGTCATACTAAGAGCAGGGGGCTAGAATGCCACAGAATTTGTGAAAATTCAAACTGTGTATTACGATGATGAGTTAAGACGATGATGACATGGCTTTTCACTCTTGAGTCTGAGGCTACATTGCAGATCGTAGTCTACTATGCTTTAGGTCATACACCCAGCCACACTCTGGCCTAAGAGATGTATTGTTGGTCAGGAATTCTTGGTGCTCTTACTGAAATATTTATCACTTCAGTATGACTTCACTGTGATTTTTTTTTCTTCCGGAAGGTTGCAGTTAGTTACCTGCAGTTGTGATCAGGAAATCTAGGCACTCGTCAACAAATATTTCTGACTTTGGGGGATTTCTCTTATGGTGATTTCTAGAAATTCTCCCCATTGTTGTTGTTTTTTTTTTTGTTTTCTTTTTTTTTTGTAATTTCAGACTCTTTAATACTTACGTATTAATGGGCTCATTAGACAAAAAAAAATCCCCAATAATATCCTTTGATGGGATCTGAACTCAAGAGAGCACAATTCATGGCAGCTTCTTCCAATCGGAAAGAACAGAACACATAAGGAGCAGTATCTGTCCAATACATGCAGACTGACAGATTGTCGGCAGACTTTCACTGGCCTCATAAAGCACTGAAATGATACCCACTCCCTGTGAAACACAACACACACACACACACACACACCACACACACACACACACATGTACACATGTGCGCGCACACACACACACACACACCACACACACACACACACACACACACACACATGTACACATATGCGCACACACACACACACACACACACACACACACACAGAGATACACACACACACACACACACACACACAGATCCCCAGGTCATGGGCCCACCTTGAAGAGGAGGGGAGACCTGATCAGCAGATGACCCATCTGCTCCAGGGGCAGGATGTTGCCGTCCTTGTCAGTGATCCTGATGAGAACCCCAGGCTGTATGGGCTGTCCACAGCCCCAGTGGACCGGCTCTGACAGGATGGTCACTGTCGCCATCAGCAGCTCGGCGCTGATGTAGCTGAGCATGACCATGTGGCTGAACCTGAAGGCAGAGGTCAGGTCCTGACTGCTCACTGTAGAGGTACCATCACAATACAGGTCTGTTAGAAACAGAGGTCAGACTGGCCTTTGGTCAGAGACGAGTGAACCAGCACAGGGCCAAAGTGAACACAGGCAAACATCTAGTGTGTGTTGTAGGACATTTTGCCAAAGATTTGTGTAAAACACAATAGGGGTTATTTTTTCTGCGGTGTGTGCGAGCGTGTGTATGTGGTGTTCGTGTGTGTTTGTGTGTGTGTGCATGTGATTGTGTGTTTATCATTATTGTATATGTGCGTATGTAGGTGCAGATATGTAGGTGCGTGCATGCATGCGTGTGTGTGCACGCACATGTGTGCGTATGTTTGAAATAAAATAATTGATTGATATCCACAAGGCTTATTGGTTGAAGCCAGGTAAAATTACAGCACATTTTTCTCCGTCAGCACTCATTGGCACACGCATGCACACACATACACACACAGGCACGCACACACACACGCCTCTCTTTCTCCGTCACTACTCATCGGCTCACGCATGCACACACACATACACACACAGGCATGTGCACAACATGCCTCTCTCCTTCTCCGTCGCTCATCGGCACATGCACGCACACACACACACACACACGCACGCATGCACGCGACGCACGCGCTCCGCGCGCCTGCAGCGCTCGCGCACGCACAACACTGACAGTCGAGCACGATGCCACTTTTTCACTAATGTAGTCGTATCACCATTCGAACATCTTTTTCGTCCCCGTCCGTAAAATATACCAGATCATCAACACTAAAACCCTCTTCTATCTGTCGCCCTTTTGTCTGACGTACATACATGCAAGTACCCAAGAAACCCTGATTGCTTCAACAACACCACTACAGCTGATCCACACAACACAACTAAAAACAGGGAGAATCACCAACAAGCAGTAACCATTATGACACTGTCTCTAACTAGTGATGTGTGACAGACGCTTTCACAAACAACTTCGTTGTGAGTACACATTTTTCTCAGAGAGAGAGACAGGAACAACAACGACAACAAAGCTCGCGCTTCAATGCCGTAAAAAAGATGTCTGTGTGAAGGAACTTTTCTGGACCTCCGAATGCAGTGAATCCACAGGGGGCGGGAACAGGATGGGAGAAGCTGAGATGAGGAGGTGAGAACATATTCCAGAAAAACACACACACCACACACACACACACACACACACACACATAGTGACACGCACACACGCACACACACACACACACACTCTTGCGTGGACAAGAACAATAGGGGCTATTCACACTCTCTAAACGAGAGGGCACAGTATTTTCAAATGGAGAGAGATGAGCATGGTATGCTTGCAGATCTACAGATTTCTATTATTAAAGGCTGTAAGAAGACTTCTATTATTTAGGCGGTGGTGGTTGCAGAATAGGGGGGAAGCGGTAAGAAAACTCAGAAAAACAATCAAAACACAACTTTTCCCTCCCTTCTCCGCCTTCCGCCGCTTTTTGCCCACACCTGTTTCTCGCCCGTTTCTTCCACACTTTTCCCCTCACTACTTCCCCCCCCTTCCCACTCCCTTCCTTAGAGTTTGCTTCGAATCCAGGCACAGCTGCTTCGCTTTGCCATAATGTCACATTGAATGATGCAACTATCGAGCCCCAAAAGTGATCCATTGTTGATCTGTCTAATATACTAATGAGCCATCACGCCAAATTTGGAGAGGTTCAGACGATAACTGTGGATTTTCTAAAGGATAAGAAGAAGACAGACAGACAGACACATATATCGCCAATATAGTACGCACTTGCATTTTTTAAAAAAATCTCTAAGCCTTTAAAAGACAACAAACATCTTTTTTGTGTTTTAGATTAAGTGAACTACGAATGTAAAACTGAATAAGAGGCTACATTATTTGAGCTATGTCCTTTTTTTCTTTTTTCTTTTTTTTCTGTTTTAGTAGTGTCTGTATGTGAGGCTTCATGATCTACCCATTTCTGTAAACTTCTCCATTGTGTTATCAATAAGATTGTTTCCAGGTAAGAGGTCAATAGACCCCCCCCCCTCCCCCCCATCCCCACCCCTTTCCCCAACACGTCTACCCTGTGACATCATCACATGGAAATCTAGCAATCCTGCGGACGAAAGATACAGACACACAAGACCAAGACAGGGAAACAGTGCCCTGCCTCGGGCGTCCTACACCTGCGCGCAGGGTTGATTGGTACCTCCTCGCCCATTAAGCCAACGAAAGTGAGCTTGAAGGGGTTGTCCGGTATCTCTTCGAATTTGTCGGCCAGGCTGGAGACGAGGGATGGGGGCAGCACAGCGATGGGGCATTTCTCAGCGGACAGGACTCTGTAGATGGACGTGGTCAGGCATTCTGGGGCACCTGGACGTTCGTCCAGCAGAATCCTTGGAACGCAGAAGCAAGCGCTCATGTACACTTATGTACCATCATGTGCCGGTGATTTTGTGCACGCCCGCGCGCGTGCGCGCACACACACACACACACACGTGCGTGCACGAATGTGAGCACGTGCGTAATGTCTGCTTATATGGTTCAACATAGCTTGCTTTCATTTCATCTGTCTATGCATCTTTCTATCACACTCTTTCTTTCTCACGCACGTACATATACACGCACACTCGGGCACACACACACGCACAAGGACACATACATTATCTATGAATTTGGCTATCTGTCTATCCGTGTAATGAAATACGCACACACACAAACACAGATTTACGATCATAAGTAAAAGTGTTGGATCACAGCCTAAACATTGCACTCACACAATACATCTCTCACTCTCTCTCTTACACACACACACACACACACACACACGTGCGCACGCACGCACACACACAGGCGCGCACACACACACACACACACACACACACACACACACACACACACACGCACACACACACACACACACACACAACACACACACACACACACACACACAGGCCTTGCCTATGCGGACATATCCTCCTAGTCTGCCTTCTAAACATTGAAAGTTGATCTTTGATGATAATAATCTATTATTATGGAACAGCCGTGGATGGGGTAGAGTTAGTCGAAACTGACCTTTGCTGACAAAGTGGACATTTAGCGCTCAAGCTGCCAGTGTGCACAAGAATGAAGTACATGCACATACTGCGGGCGTTTTTCAGGTCGTATCCCCCTCCACTTCCAAACAGCCCATCTTTTCGTCCCCCTTTCCTAACCCCCCCCCCCCCCACCCCCCCCCCCCCTTTCCTAAGTGCTCTGATTTTCATTGGTCACATTTAGCAAGGGAGTGAGTGAACTATCAGTGGGTTCTCCGATTAGCAGACGTGAACGTGGTGAATTCAACAAAGACTTACATTGTGAATCACGAGACACACCTAAGAAAGAGCTTTCTTATTTTTTCTTTCTTAATTTTTTCCTTTTTTTTTTTTTTGTGTTGCTTCCAAACACCATCAAAACAAGCGCATGAAATCATTGAAAAGATCACTGCGTGGCCCAGGTATGTGTTTCGCAATCACAGTCCGAGGTAGGAGAATATTCGCTGTCATCTACCCGGTACCCACCCTACACAAGCTTGAACTTCACCGAAACTGTCGCTCAAGTATTGATTCCAACCTGCCACTGCATAAAATGGGGAAGTAAAAGTGCCTCACGTTTTTTCACCGACGTACAAAAGGATTGAGAGCAGCTATTCCTGTCGACTCAATGATACCTAAAACGTCCAGGAACAAAAAAAAAAAAAAAAAAAAAAATCAAGCCAAAGTGTGGGAAGAGTTGCACTACGACACACATTATAGCAGACTAAATGGCAAGGAATAGCCAGCTAGCGCTTCAAACTAGGCGGATGACGGGATACGTACACATCACTGCTTATGGAGAGAGAGAGAGAGAGAGAGAGAGAGAGAGAGAGATCTGAAATAGTCCTTGGATAATTATTACTGGTACTGATGACACTAGCATATTTTTTTGCATTATTCATATACTATCTGAAGTAATACTAAGCATCATTAGCCTACAAAGTACAAAGCGATAGGAAGAAATTAAATTATGCCTCTGGTCCATAACAACTTGAGTGAAGAAGAATATGCAGCACACAATATACGCTCATTTACATACTTCTAATACCTATTTTTTTTCCGTGAAGAACAGCACGTTTTTGTACGAATGATGAAAACTTCATGACTGGTTTCAGAATTTAATGGAACCAACACAAGATCATGACGCCAACAGCATTTTACACAGAGCAGTAATATGTTAACTAGTTATCACATGAATGGCGACCTCCCCAACAAGAGTGGTTCACCCTCATGGGGCAGGGCTGAAAATTTGCCCTCTCGGCCGTAGTCTGCGTGGACCACAGAATATGACTTAAAAGGGACACGTTCAGCGCTCCAGCGACTTTTGTCCTGATCCTCTTTTTGAGGCGGCTTCACGCGTCACAGGACCATCGCCACTCGAGCATTGAAGAAGGTCCCGCCTGATGGTCCTGAAGACAGCCCTTTTGGTGGGTTGGTGGGGGGGGGGGGGGGGGGGGGGGGGGGGGGGGGGGGGGGGGGGGGGGGGGGGGGGAAGGGGGGGGGGGGGGGACGTCCACTGACGTCCATCGTCGGCCGACCAACTCCCAATGTAAACTAGGCTATAGTTCACAAGGAACCAGAGCTCAGAGAGCGACAGACAACGGCCCCCACACGGAACTCACCCACTATTACTAGCGACAACAGTCGCCACAGAGTAAACAGACCTCGGTCTGCGAGTACACCCTGTCCTTTTAAGGCCTCAGGCCAGTAGGGCGTAAATCTCACCCTTCAAGTTCAGCTCCTCCGAAAGAAACCTTAGCTGAAGAGTTCATCAACAAATCATGTGTTCACTCTTAACATTCAGTGGCTGGATCCGACCACAGTGCTCAGATCCGACCACAGTGCTCGCCCGCAGTTCTCCTGCTAGTCCTGTCCTCAATTTTGATTACCCTGTAATTTTCCTGCCATGAAAAACAGCGTTAACAGTCTTCTAGAATCAGTGGTCAAAACAACAACGTGATTCTTGTTGTGTTGGAGCGTAACAGAAATATTTCACGAATCTGATGGCTGACGATGTGAAATGTCAACAAGTCAGCGATTTTTTTTGTTTGTTTTGTTTTGTAAGCCCGATTGATTTTGAAAAGGAAATCCAGCGGACCAAGGGATTAATAGGTGCTGGACTGCCATCGTGACAAGGGATTAATCCAGTTTTGTGGGGCACAAGTTGCCGTCGCCTGAAAGTGACCTTATGCGATGGATGAGGGCACTCCTGTTTTCTACAATCTCATACGATTGGAAAAGAAGCTCCTTTAAAAAGGTAGGCAAATTTACAACTTTTATCTAAAGGAATCGTCGTGCCAGCGTGCGTGCGTGCGTGCATGCGTGTATGTGTGTGTCTGTGTCTGTGTGTATGTATCAGATTATGTAACTGGTCTCATATGTGATATTTAAACTCTCTTTGTCTCTGTCTCTCTCCATGCGCCCACATGCGCGTCGCACGCGCGCGCACACGTGTGTGTGTGTGTGTGTGTGTGTGTGTGTGTGTGTGTGTGTGTGTGTGTGGTGTGTGTAAACCAGTTATTATACCAGTCTAACACTTTCAGAACCTCTCTTTCTCTGTGTCTCTCTGTCTCTGTCTCTACCTCTGTGTGTGTGTGGGTGTGGGTGGGGTGTGTGTAAACAGTTTATCATACCAGTCTAACACTTTCAGAATCTCTCTCTCTCTCTGACTCTGTCCTCAACCTCTGTTTGTCAGTCAGTCTGTCTGTCTGTCTGTCTGTCTCTCTCTCTGTGTGCGCCTGCGCGAGTATGGGTGTGCGTGTGTGTGCTTGTATGTGTTTTATGTGTGTAAACTAACTTAGTATACCATTCTAACTAGCAGAATCTGTCTGTCTGTCTGGTTGTCTGTTGTCTGTCTGTCTGTCTGTCTGTCTGTCTGTCTCTCTCTCTCTCTCTCTCTCTCTCTCTCTCTCTCTCTCTCTCTCTCTCTCTCCTCTCTCTCTCTCTGTACCATATGCGCCTGCGCAGGCGTGTGTGAATACGTCCGTCTGTTCCTGTGTATTGTATATTTAATGCTATGGAGAACAGCAAAAGGAAGGACACCTACCCCCATCCCCTCTCTCTCTCCCCCTACAAAGCTTGTGTGTGTGTGTGTGTGTGTGTGTGTGTGTGTGTGTGTGTGTGTGTGTGTGTGCATGTGTGTGTGTGTGTGTGTGTGTGTGTGTGTGTGTGTGTGTGTGTGTGTGAGAGAGAGAGAGAGAGAGAGAGAGAGAGAGAGAGAGAGAGAGAGAGAGAGAGAGAGAGAGAGAGAGATTTAAAACAGTTCTTGGAGAATTATTGGTGGTACTGACACTAGCATTTTTTTCCCCATTGTTTGTATACTAACTGAAGTAATACTAAGTATTATTAGCCTCCTAGTAACGGCCATTTAATGGTTTGATTTGCAACATATTCCCATCTATAGCAGTCTAAGGAACGCCAGAAAAATAGCTTGCTGTCGGAGAAAAAGCTTGCTGATCTCTAAAGAAAATATCGGCCTATTGTTATTAGGGCGGGAAGGGTGTTTCTGCCTCTCACCGAGAGCCACGTTTCAACACTCATTGGTTGAGCTATTCTCTTCTATACCCAAGGATTAAAAAAAAAAAAATATGCGTTTAGCTTAAACGGTGAGTTCATGTTGGCAGTTGATTATACATCATAGAGGGGAATCTTGATAATCAAACTAGAAAGCCCCTCTCCTACTCTGAAATGCACGACCCCAGCCTAAGTCAGACCGTACCTTAGACCTTAATCTGACTATTACGCAACCTTAACCCACATCCTAACGGTACCCTTAACGGGTATAAAGAAAAAAAAAATAGAAACCCGCCATGGATAGATTGTGCATGCAGTATGTGTGAGGGAAGGCCGGAGGAGATGCAGTGGAGTTGTCTCCTTCATCAATCAGCGAAAGGCCGTTCAGTAGGTCTATTCACGCTCGTCCTGTCTTGTACGCGCTCGGCTGGGTGTTAAAATACAGTATGTGTTAACACTTTGACGCGCAAATGAAAACAACAACAACAGCAACAACAACAACAAGTACAGCAACAGCAAAGGCGACGCACTAATAATTGACCCGGTGCTTGTTGCGAAAAGTGTACTGAGAGAGAGAGAGAGAGAGAGAGGGGGGGGGGGGGGGGGGGGGGGGGGGGGGGGGGGGAGACAGAGACACAGAGAGAGTGCTCGCGCGTGTATGCGCGCTCAAACCCAGTCACACTTCGGAAGTCAGTTTGCCCATCCCCTACGGCCGTCATCTCTGCGTACCTCGTAATAGGGTTGCAGAGAGACACGGCAAGGTGCCCCCGCGCGCTTCCAAAGGGATAGTTGAGGAAAGTACTTGGGTCGCGGGGAGTCGGTCCGGGGCATGAAGATCTTGGAGAAGGCCACGATGTTCTTGTGCGTCTGAACCACCAGCCTAGGCGGCCGGCCCTCGACCCCGGC
>JADBJO010003649.1:157500-170000 GCA_016801955.1 Conus betulinus | reverse complement strand
ACACACACACACACACACACACGCGCGCGCGCGCGCGCGCGCGCGCGTGCGTGCGCACGCGCACACAACACACACACACACACACACACACACACACACACACACACACACACACACATACACACACACACACACACACACACACACACACACACACACACACACACACACACACACACACACACACACACACACACACACACACACACACACACACACACACACACACACACACACACACACACACACGTGAAGGGCACAGACACGGTGAAGGCCCCCATGAGGAGAGCGGCAGCCTCCACCACGGCTCTCTCCGGGCTATTGGGCAGCAGCACGAGCAGCACGCTCTCCCTGTGCACCCCTCGGCTGGCCAGCATGGCGGCTAACCGCCCGCCCAGCGTGTACAGGTCCTGCCCAGGTACATCCGCACGCAATTATCCTTTCTGTCTGTCTGTTCGTCCGTGTGTCTGTCTGTCTGTCTGCCTGCTCTCTCTCTCTCTCTCTTATAACGCGCGCGCTCGCGCTCGTGTGCGTGCGTGATTGCATTTTTCTCTGTGTGTGTGTGTGTGTGTGTGTGTGTGTGTGTGTGTGTGTGTGTGTGCGTGCGCGCGCGCGCGCGCGCGTATGAAGCTAGCTTGTCGCCTATCAGCTCAAATTTTTCATCCCCCTACCCCCACTGTTTTCAAAAAGTATTGAGGTGATAACCGAGCAGCTGCTGGCAGGCAAATAAATGATCGTAAAGACGTCCGTGTAACTCGACGCACGTGGACTTTTCCATGCATTGTCCACTGATGATGAATCGTGTGCATTGATGGCTTAAACGTTCGTAGAATAAAGCGTGGCTCATACGTCTGAAGGCTCTGACCTCAAAGGTGAGCACGGTGCGGAGGCCGTCGATGTTGGGATGGTGGAAGACCAAGGCCGGCCAGTGGGCGCGGTAGTCAGCCCAGTGCTTCAGCAGCTGAGGCACTGTCATGTCCAGCGGACCTTCCATGATGACCTCCTCGTCCCCTGACCCCCACAGCTGGCACAGCCACACCAGAGAACACACACACATGCACACGCATGCACGCACGCACACGCACACACGGACGCACACACACACACACACACACACACACATGCACGCACACGTCACACACACGCGCGTGCACACACACACACACACACACACACACACACACACACACACACACACACACACACACACACACACGCGCGCGCGCGCAGCAGGCATAAATACTCGCACACACACACACGCACGCACATACAATCCTAGAAACGTGTTTTACGACCTGATATTATCTGGTTATGATACTTTTTCACTTCATGCACCCCCTCCCCCCTTATCCTGGGATTTTGAGTGCCGGACTCTTCTCTGTCTCAGGCTGTCCCATCATATCAAAGAATGTTTTTAAAACACTCATATTCCTTTTCTTCTTCTTCTTCTTCTTCTTTTTCTTCTTCAAATTCTTCAAATTATTCTTCTTCACATTCTTTCTGATACTTCATATCAGCAAGGTACCTGAGAGAAAAATGACCAAGTGCTGTACGTGCTTGTACCAAAACTCCTCTCGCTGCTGTAAGTGGAACTGCTGCTGTAAGTGGAACTGCTGCTGCTGCTGCTGCTGCTGCTGCTGCTGCTGCTGCTGCTGCTGGAATCGCCGCCACCAGCCGAGGAGCTCGTGGAAGAAGTACTGCCGCTGGTGGTGGAACTGGAACTGGAGGAGTCGCTAGAGGAACTCTCGCCGACGCTGTCGTCACTGAGGTGGCTGAACTGGTTGCTGACGACGTCTTCGACAGCACCGGGAACGGCGGCGGTGTTCTGCAGGGAGGGTTTGAGGAAGGGCGGCGGGGGGTGTGCTGGGGTGGAGGATGAGGGCATGTAGCATGAGGACGGCTAGTGGGTGGTGGTGGTGGTGGTGGTGGTGGTGGTCGCGCGGTGGCCATTCCTCGGAGCTGGTGTAGGGACTGCCGCCGCCTGCTTCACTGCCTCGCGCGGGCGGCTGTTGTTGCTGAAGGATACATACTGAAAGTTTTAAAGCAGTTGATTTAAAGTGAGGGGCGAAATACGTTGAGGTCTGTTGTCTGAAACGACATTGCGCCCCCCCCCCCCCCCCCCCCCCCCCTTCCCCCATCAACCCCCCTCTGTTTCTGTCTGTCTGTCTGTCTGTCTCTGTCTCTCTCTCTCTCTCTCTCTCCTCCTCCTCCTCCTCCTCCCCCCCCCTGCTCTTCCTGTTTCTTCCCTTCCCCCTCCCTCCATCTCTGTCTCTCTCTCCATCTCTGTCTCTGTCTCTCTCCCCTCTCTTTTTCTGTCTGTTTTCTTTACCGTTATAAAACAACACAGTGCATAGTGGATTTATAATCTTCAGGACTGATCACGACGCCACTCAAAGAGTGGATACACACTGACTGACCAGACTGACTGTCTCAACGACTGAATGCTTACATCGTGAAAGGGAGACGAACATGATACGTTGGCACGTTCTGGGGTTGTTGTGGATGTTTACAGTGGTTTTTGTCATGCACTGACTGCCCTGACAAGACCCAGGGTGATTAGTTGGGAAGCAAGTGATAAATAAGGCTTAAACAAACAAGCATCTTATTTTGTGGCTTGTATGCGGATAGAAATCGCGCAGAGCCGACTGCGATATGGAATGCGACTCCAATCGCGCGCGCGCGCGCGCATACACACACACACACACACACACACACACACAACGCGCGCGCGCATGCACACACGCACGCACGCGCGCGCGTGCCCCCCCCCCCCCCCCCCCCACACACACACACACACACACACACGCACATACACGCACGCACGCACACACACACACACACACACACACACACACACACACGCGCGCGCGCGCGCGCGCGCGCGCGCGCCCTACCCAGCAGAGGTAGATTGAGCAAAACTGCTTAATGATACCTGTATTTTAAGTATTCCGAATTGGTTTTTGTCAGTCTAGGAAGGCTGTTTTTTTTTTTTTTTTTTTTTTGAATGCTGAGGACATGTGTGGTCCAGTAGATCAGCTGCCACATACACACCCCCCCCCCCCCCCCCCCCCCCCCCAAGAATTTCGTCACAAAAATATCCATTGCCACCAAGAAAGGACGCCTAGGCAGTTAGCTGACCTCTTCATTTGCCTTCGGAACTCGAAGGCTCAGAAAGCTTGTAGACCAGGCACCATCAGCCCAAGAGTTCTCATTGCACTTGCTTACTTGTGTGTGTGTGTGTGTGTGTGTGTGTGTGTGTGTGTGTGTGTGTGTGTGTGTGTGTGTGTGTGTACTCATTACTTGTAAAGACGTGGAACATTATCATCATCAACATTATCATGCACTACGAAGAAGACAATGGTTATCATCGTTTGAGATCCACATCGTTTTCGGCAATGGAGATGGAGGTCCTGCGAAACCCAACCGTTAGGCTTGGTCAACGAGCTGACCAATGGTCATCAGCAGAGAAGCAGGTGGAACAAAACATGACAGGACCTCTAGAAAGCTTTCGACAAGGTTACACGAGTTGTGTCACACAAGGGGATCAGTAGAAGGAGAAAAAGATCGTCAGAGTGAAAGCCTGGAGGCCTATTCCTCCATTGGATGGTCATGGCAGAAAGATTGAGGCTACCAGAACCGCTGTCGGTTATGCTCTCTTTAACACGGGACTCAGCTGACTCGGAAGATAAAGTAGTTACTCTTCGAAAGACAGCACGGAGTGTGTGCACTCTACTTCAGATGCGCACAGTCATTTTCTTTCAACAGGACCCAGCAGTCAAGCGGTTTAGAATCTGTGCAAGTTTCACATGTACGGGTAGTGAATTAGTAATTTTTCAAGATATTATTTCCAGATGATAGATAAAAAATTCTCTGTCAGTTCCTTCGGTATCTTTTCTGGTGCATTTAGTACTTTGAATTTTTTTTCTTTCTTTTTCAATTTCAGTCTTGTTTTTCACAAACCAAGTTGTCAGTTACATTTCAGCAATAAGAAGAACAAGAACAAGAACAAAAATAACGATAATTTTCTACAATTTTTAAAAAAAAAATTGTTGCTTGAATGTATTGGGCTGAAACTCATACCTGATGTTTAGTTTAAAGAAGTAGAAGACGAAGGACAAGTCAAAGACGAAAATTTGAGTTACAAACTTGTCGCTAATAAACGTTCTTTTATCAACTGTCGCACAAGCACCACATGCACTATTTAATGACTTCCGGAACTGTCGTATACTGCTGTTTTGTCAACATTTTCAAACTTTCCTAAAGCATGACCCAAATTCACAAACTTTCAAGACCTCAGACCTACTTTATTTCACCACACTGTGCCGCCTGTTGGTACTATTTTCCAGTAACTATACGAAAGAAGCTATCAGTGAAAATGTCTTGCTACACGTTTCAGCTGATTTTTTTTTCTTCATCATCAGGGGGGGGGGGGGGGGGGGGGGGGGGGGGGGGGGGGGGGGGGGGGGGGGGGGGGGGGGGGGGAACTTCATATGTATTAATCTTACCGGATAGCGTAAACAAAAGTGATCGTTAGGTCATCTGACCTTAGATCAAAACGAATCAAACGAAAGATATTTAGATCCAGTATATTAATCAGTAATTCAACTGCGTTCGAGGAAAAGAGCAAAGCTATGCCGTTACATCCCATAAGGATATTTATCATGTATCCTAGACTGATGGAAATATGGAAAAGAACCGAAGTGTATTTTTAAAGTAAATATATAGGTGTGATAATACTTACCAGACGCCCTCAGAATTCAGCTACATTAATTGTTGTCCCATTGGGCTGGTCTCAGATGATTGATTTAAAAAGCGGAAGGAAAAAAAGATTGGGGGAGGTGGAGGGGGGAAGAAAAAAACACACGTTGACGTCATAAAAATATGTCATATGGGGAAAATATGCTCGCAGGCTGCTGCTTTCGAATCTTCTCAGTTTCGCCAGCGTTATCGAAATAACAAATTGATTATATATATATATATATATATATATATATATATATATATATATATATATATATATATATATATATATGGTGCAAGGGTATTGTGATAATTTAGATCAGCACGGTGTCTTCGAGATGAAATATGACATTATTTGAGGACAAAAGATACCTGAACACCGTTTTTCTAAATCGCCGATTTGATTGATTTTTTTTTTTTTTTAAATTGGTGAATGATGTAAAACCCATGGGCATCCACGCTTCTAAACGTGCCAAAATGCGTGAGATGCTGTGGTGTCAGCGGTGGTGAAACAATTCGGTTACTATAAATAATTTGCAATGTTAACGCTACCCACAGATCAGTATTATATGACGTGCTGGACAAATCAACATTTCTGTTTTATGTGCTAGCCTATCGCTTTCTGATCCGTTAATTACTGGAATAAATTTTAGATGGAGTAAATTTGGGATGGTGTAGATGTTATATTTCTGAATGCTGACTCTTTTCATCAGCCAGATGATTAACTGCCTGCTAACGAAATTACTGTTGTTCGTTTTCTTTTATTTCAAGGAAGGCGGACAGAAATGAATCATGCTATACCAAACGGTCGTAGGTGTTTTGCTCTCTCATGTTACTGTTGTTTGAAAGTAGAATATTCCAATATACTCGTTTCAGTTCTCGGTAAAATCAGATATCATAGGTAAATTACTTTCCGCTTCACCGTGTGATAACAACCATTTTCAGTGGCTGAGTGGAAAGATTTTCAAGCCCACGGGAAAGGAGGATAAGGGCCGGGGGTGGGAGAGGGAAGGGATAGGGTAGGGGATAATCAAGAAGCAGAAAGCGGATAGGGGAGGGGTGGGATGGGGTGGGCATCAGGTAGGGATTCCTGCAGACAGGGGAAAAAAACAAAAAAACAAAAAACTTATGTGAAGCTTGTAAAAGGCAGAAGTGTGATTCAAAGTAGTTATGCAAGGTATATTCAAATGCTGGGGAAGGAGGGGGGAGGGTGAAAGTGGTGGGATGCCAAATTGAGGCTTTGTGTGAGGGGGACTTTGATGGGGTCCAGGTGCATCGTCGTTATAAGCGAGGTCAGTTGGGCGAAACCCGTAGAGATTGCAGGTAGGCCAAATACAAGTTTTTGAAGTGCACTGGAGGCCTCTCTCAGTAGGAAAAGATGGTGTCTGTTCACTGCAAATCTGGAATATGCATATGCAAATCTATCCCGATTCTTACAAAAAACAACAAATTTAAACAAGAAAGAAAGATGAGTGGGAGGAGGTGTTCTTGGTACCTGCGACCTTCTCCCCTCCATCGCTCGTCCTTCCGCCTCTCTCTCCCTCCTTCCCTCCTCCGCCCCTTTCCCCATCCGCCCCTCTCCATCCACCCTCGCCCTCATCCGGTTCCTACGCCAGTGATGTTTTTGCTTAGATATTCCAGGCATACTGTACCGATAATTGCCCAAGGGAGGCAAATAGTCGGTTGCAAAAAGCAAGGAACCATCTTACCTTATTTCTTCCCTTGCCATTCATTGGTTTGACTCCAGTAAAAAGTATGTTACTTGTGCTGGTTCTGCTTTCATTAAAGAGGGAAAAAAATCTGTAAATGATCTGGAAAGAAGATATTTTGATTTGTTCCCATTAAATTTATGCGATTTCTATTCAAAATCCCGAGAATGTGGAGAATGGGGAAGGCTGATAGTTATTAGGATCATTAAGGGGTGTGTGTGTGTGTGTGTGTGTGTGTGTGTGTGTGTGTGTGTCTGTGTGTGTGTCTCTGTGTGTGTGTGTGTGTGTACTCTCCTGCGTTAACACCAGCGCAATGTCTCGACATGAAATCCGTACTGGTTTTTACGTCACGCTCACCGTTTTCTGACAGTTACGATAACTGGTTTGTCTGAAAACAGTAGATACAACTTCTTCGTGATCCTTACCATTGTTTTCATTGTGTTAATACTGACCATGATCCGTTGACGACGGTCAGCTCCTGTACAAGCCCGAACGTGAGTTGACGCGGGAGATGAGAAAATTAGTCCCATTCCTTTCTTATCAGATTTCTACTCTTGGGCTTCAAACCCCACAATCGCTGGACTGACAGTCCGGTGTTTTGACAGAAAACTATCACAGAGCAGGCCTACGATTACTTTGATTTTTGAGAGAGAGAGAGAGAGAGAGAGAGAGAGAGAGAGAGAGAGAGAGAGAGAGAGAGAGAGAGTTATTTCTGCCGAAACCTTGGGTTTTGGTGTGCGACGAACTGCTGATTTTTGGCAAACTTTTTCCTTTTTCTGCATTCATGATAATGTTTCTGCATTTATGATAATGTTAAAGGATCTAGTTAGCAGCGAATTTCATGCTTCGATTTTTTTTTTTTTTTTTTAAGTCTACGTGCTGAATCTTGACTGTATGAAAATGCCAGTTTTCCGTTTCCTCGTGTGTTTTTTTAAGACTTCAGTGTCAGTGAACTGAAAATCGGTCTTCACAAAGTTTCAGCTGTTAATTTCTCCGCTTCCCCCCCCCCCCCCCCCCCCCACCCCCCCCCCCCCTCTCCCCGCACTCCTTCTTCAAAACACACACACACACACACACACACACACACACACACACACACACACACACACACACACACACACACAAGATCTGAAGAGATTTGTGGGCGTTTCACTGAACACGACGAACAACGATTGGATTAAGTTGTAAAGCTCATGACTTTAATGAATGGAAGGGGGAAAATAAGCAACACAGAAATAGGTTTCAGTCTGCTTACTGGCAATGATTAGGGGGGAGGGGGCTGCCTCCGCTGAAGATGTTGTCGCCCGCGCTTGTTGCTTTGATTGTCACTAAGATCCCCCCCCCCCCCCCCCCCCCCCCCCAAAAAAAAAAAAAAAAAAAAAAAACCTACGAAACCGATTTCAAATCAACTTACTCGCATTAGCGCATTTCTCCCTGTGTTCTTCATGAGAACATTAAATCACAAAGATGTCTGAACACTCGCATATACACATACCCACACACACATGCATACACACATACACGGACAGGTACGCGTGAACACACATTACAATGTGTGTATAATTATATAGTGTCATGTCAGCTTGTAAATATATAATGAAAAAAAAAAAAAAAAAGTTGTACACAAGTCAGCCAGTTAATCTATGGAGGCCTACTTAAAATAAGTTTTTATAATAGGCCCAGTTGTTTTGGAAGATTTGGTGTTTTAAAGATTATCTTTGCATTGTATTCCTCTATTTTGTATCGATATTTAAGTGATTTTATAAAATTTGAGACCACTGGACGAGTTTTATTTATTTACATTTATAGATGTACATTTTTGCTAAAAGTAATATAAAAATCCATGATATCATCTGTTTTTCTTGTTACGTTCCGCTCCAAACAAAACGAGCATTTCTGTAATTTTCAAATTCAATGATATCTCACAGTTTTCCCTAAAACATGATTTCCAAAGCTTTCCAAAAATTTTGAACGTGGGGACATTTCCATAAGAAGTGATCAATCTTGTCTTTTTCTATTGCGCAAAAAAGTGCATGAGTCACAATTAATCACACCCATATTTTTAAGTAGTACATTAGTTGCTAATATTTATGTACTATCCGGAGTTGAAACCATTTTAGTTTAACGTCTTTTATTTTATGTATCTTCAAGAAAACAATTTTCCAAGACATGTTAACGCCTAATTTGTCTTCCCACTTTGAACAGCAGTTTGGTCTGATTTTGCTCTCGTTTAATATGTTGTAATATAATTTGCACCCTTTTGAACAGAATAAATTGTTTTTTAGTACCACAGGTATCTCGTCTGTAGTATTTCATTACTTGAATTTTTGTTCGTCTTATAAATTTTTTAATAGATTGGATCCAACCCAAAATACGTTATAAAATCGATGTCTAAGTTGTATTTAGTTCTGAATTCCATATAAGTTAAACATTCTCCATCTTCCTTAATGAAATGACCAATACAATATACACCTCTCTCGATCCAGTTTGTTTCTGACTATGACCTTGTTTCCGACACATATTTTAGGGTTAAAGAAAACAGGTTCTGCTAATAACTCTTCATACTTTTAACATCAATTTTTTATAAATCATCTCATAAGCTTTAAATGTGTCAGACCAAAAAGGGTTAAAAAGCGCCCTCTGTTTGCCAGAAATCGGTCCGTAGCACTCGAGATGCTCCATACATGGATAAATTGTTTTAACTATCTTGACCCATCTGTGATTGCTTTTGTTTAACTTGTTTAACCATGTTAGTTTGAGAGAAGTTATATAAAAGCGTAAATCAGGGATTCCCAAACCTCCTCCTTGACAGTTTTAACAGTTGTATTTCTACTGATTCTATCTTGTTTTCCTCCCCACACACAACTGGAAACACATTTTTTGTAGGGTTTTTTATCATCATATGGTCAGGTGGATCTGGAAGCAAAATCCATAAGTGAATGAGCTTAGACAGAATAAGTGATTTTAGAACAGCAACTCGTCCAAGTGGTGTAATATTTCTTTGTAACCATATCTTGAAAAGAGCTTTCACTTCCAAAAGTTTATCACAATGGTTAATAGTCTCACACTCAGTTAAGTCTTGCGTGAAACCAAATGCCTAATATTTTAAACTTCTGTGGATTCCAAGATAGATTTAATTCAGACATATAATTTGCATTAGAATTTTTCTTACTGCCCAACCAGATTGCCTGAGTTTTCTCTGTATTAAGAAATAGGCCGGAAGATTTGCCGAATTTGTTGACTATATACATGGACTTTTTAAAGGATGTTTTATCACCTCCATTCATTAATTGAGTATCATCGGCAAACTGGGATATTTTGAATTCTATATTATCAACTTTGATACCTTTTATGTCAGGATCTTCTCTTATCATTATCGCCAGTATTTCTACACTTAAAATAAATAGATATGGAGATATTGGATCTCCCTGTCTGCATCCTCTTTGTACATGAAACCAGTTAGATATTTGGCCATTAACAGTAACTGCAGACTTTATATCTCGGCAGAAAGTTCCTATCCATTTGCAAATATTGCGACCAAATCCAAACGATCTAAGGACCTTGAACATAAACTGCCAATCCAAACAATCAAAAGCTTTTTCAAAATCTAGGTTTAACAGCAAACCAGCAAGCTTCTTTGTATCTAGATAGCAGTAGCTGATTTTTTTTTTTTTTTCACCGTTTTGCCCCCACGTAGCCCCAGGGATTGCTAAACAAAAAATCGTGAATGTTGATGGGTATGAAGCTGTGTGTGCGTTGCGTTGCATTGTGTTGCAGTTGCGTTGCGCTGCTTCGGAGTATATTGTTACTGTATGGTGTTGTATGGCTTTTTTTTTTCCCCTAGATATATCGCTGTACACGATCTGAAGTTGCTGGCGGTCTGTACGTCTGAGCAGTGTTATCCGTTTTGTTTTTTTTAGTAATTCTCCGTTCGCTTTCGATTACACCAGTTTTTTGTTCGTTTATTTGCGTGTTTTTCATCAAATGTTTGTTAGTGACCACTCCCTGCTTGCCTTGGTTCTTTAACGTGTGTTGAATGTCTTCAGCGCATATGATTATTGTTTCACATGTCAAAGACCAGCCATGAGAGACCATCTCTTAAAACTCGAAATGGTGAAAAGGCGGAGAGAAACACAACCTAAACAAAGAAGAAGAAGAAGAAGAGAAGGAGAAGAAGTAGAAAAAGAAGGGAAAGAAGGAGGGAAGAAGGGAAGAAAAAGAAGAAGAAAAAGACGCTTTCTGATCGAGACTCGACTGAGCTGGAGAGAATTCACAATCACATGTCTCTTTCTACAGAAACAAGCTGTCTTTCTTTTCAGAAGAGCTGTTTGATTCACTGGTTCAGAATATCCACATTTCATCCCTACAGGGGTTAACCATGCAATCATGCTTCCTTTAATTCTTCTCCTTGTTTTGTGTGTGTGTGTGTGTGTGTGTGTGTGTGTGTGTGTGTGTGTGTGTGTGTGTCTTTTTGCTGTCCCAACCTCTGCGCCACCTCAGAGGCAGTGCACCCCACGCCGCTTATTCCGACACCCTGTCCACAGCCACAGCCCACACTGACTGCTGCCGAGTCACACTTCGGTGGTGTTCAGTGGCGCCTGTTCTGACCTAACATACGCAGGACACCACCTACTAAGCGCCACCACGTCCGTCCAACGACAGCCTCCATGGACTCGCCGATACCGGTGTCCCCGACGGAACCAAACCAAGGCCACAGACGGGGGGAGGACATCGAAATTGAGGTCACCATGAGAGCAGGGCATGAAGGGGCCACAGAATTTGAGACATTTTTTTAAAATTCTGATCAATGAGAATGAGGATGATTAAGATGATGCTGCGGATTTCCATGTCGGTCTGAGACTATATGACAGGGTTGTACTCTACGCTTCCTTTCATGATATATCCCGGCGTCAACCAGGCCCGAGAGATACAGGCATCTTCAGTGTTGGTCAGGAAATTTGAGCAACACTCTCAGAAAACGCATCCATTAAGTGGATGAAACCGACTGTGTGGTCTCAGTCTTCCCAACTGAGTCCGCAGCAAACTCAACTCTGGGTAGGAGCCGGTCGAGGCAGAAGCCCCCCCCCCCCCCCCCCCCCCCCCCTCGAACCCCCGACGACCTCCCAGCCCCTGCGACGCTAACCACTTCGCCACGGCGGCTGGTTCTTCTTCTTCTTCTTCTTCTTCGTCACGGTCACGTTTGAGGCAAAAGAGGATATGAAAATGAAGTTTGTCATCGTCATTACTTCTTCTTCCTGTTCCCTCTGAATCATAACATGTCCGCACCTCCCGTCTCTTCCCTCTTCCCTGCGCCGCCTTCCTCTTCGCCGGGCGAATCCTGTCCCTTTGTCTTATCTGGGTGCACTCTAATCGGTGTGACTAAGTTAGAAAGCACTGGCCATGTTCGTACCAGCGCGCCAATAAGACATACCGGATGGAAGTGCGAATGTCCTTACCGTGCCTGTGTTGAGGGCTTTTGAACCTGCAGAGGAAAGGTGCGATGAAGCTTGTTTCTGTATGTTCCCCGACCCCCCCCCCCCCCCCACCCCCCCCCCACCCCTCCCCCCCGCAGCTGTGTAAAGAGCAGAGTGCATGTGCGCGCGCGAGCGTGTTTCTGTGTTGTTTTGTGTGCGCATTGCGTTTAGATTTTCGCACACAGAAGCACTCCCCAATATAATTATGTATGAGTAAAACAACAACAACAACAACAACGACAACAAAAGCCGGGTGGGGTTGGGGTGGGAGCAAAACATGGGATGTCGTGGTGTATCTTCTTGATTTTCATTTGGTTAGTTTCTTGCTCGACTTTTTTTTTTTTTTTTTTTTTTTACTTTTTTTTTTTCCTTGTCTCCACTTGACTGACAGGGATTGGAACGGGTAGTATTGGGCCCTACGGAAAAACGCTGCTCCACAAAAAGGATGCCAGGATCCTTAGGAGTTATCTCCCTTCCATCCGTTTTCCATGCATTACTTTATACACAAGTATCTCTTTTATCGCGCGCATCTTGCACATCTCTCTCTCTCTCTCTCTCTCTCTCTCTCTCTCTCTCT
>JADBJO010003649.1:150000-155000 GCA_016801955.1 Conus betulinus | reverse complement strand
TGTTTTCCTGTCTGTTGTCAACAGTACCCAACTCATATTAAACTAAAAAAAAAAAAACCGACCCTGTTTTTTTCTGTGACCAATCAATAAATAAAAAGAATGACTTGGAGACACAAGAAGCACTGACCCAAATCGAAAGCGATCCTGAACAATGTGGCTTAGGCGCCCATCTCTCACATGTCATATACAACGGAATAAATCCACGCGCACTTCAAGGGACGAAAAGGTGTGGGTGTTCTCCATGAAACAATAGCATCACAGCAAACATGAAAAAAGTCATAGCCAGTGACTAAAGTGTACAGTCCAAGGTGGCCAGTAACGCGGTAAAGCATGGTGGAAGAGGCTGGAGGGTCTCTTTGGTAACTCTGTGGGAGTCGGTAACGATCCATTGACCATCTGATCGTTTCCACCGACGTCAAACTATCACTTCAGACCTGAAGACTCACAACACGTAAAAGTGGGGAGGAAGGAGTGACACGGAGACGAGTTGCAAGGGGAGGAGGTAGGGAGAGGGTAAGGGGAGGAGGCGGTTCAGACGCTATGAAATCTTCCTATTTGGTTCGTAACACCCAAGGGCTGCTCGTAAAGCCTCATCCACGCTGCTCTTTGTGATCCAGAGCATGATTCTGGAAAGTTGGACGAGGGGGGAAGGAGAGTTGTTGTTTCCATTCACGGATAGCAGTGACAGGAATGTATTACCATGTCAGATCTGCAACCTGTGATCGTCTGGCGGAAAATAAAGACAAACTTCTGCTCTTTGATGACCCTCAAACATTCTAACGTTTGCAATCCGCGGGAACGTTCAAATCACTGTTTTCAGATTTACATTCACAATCATAATTCTTTCGTCTGTTCCAAACGCTCCTTTCTCTCTCTCTCTCTCTCTCTCTCTCTCTCTCTGAACAGTTGATTTTTGTTTTTAGAAGAGATAGAGCAGCCTAGTTTTAGATTTATATCCCATTGTCTGAATGTTAAGAACCCCCCCTCCCCCCACTTCCCTTTTAATATCACAGTTGGATCCAAACTCGAGATTCCTTGAAAACTGTCAATCTCCTATGTTAGCGTCGTGTAGGATGCTTTCATCAGTTTTGAGATCAACATTTTACACCCATGCACTACCAAGCCATCACAGACAAGCAAGACCAGTCTTGGCCATACAGTTCAAAACATCAGACATAGAGCTTTTGTCGTGACTAATGATGATAACAGTTCATGACGGCGAGTCCAGTCTCGTCCAGCCTATCAACAGTTCAGGTCGCTGAGAGCAGTCTCGCCCAATCAGCCACCACCTTAGGTTGGTATGCTCTGCCTCGGGATGAGTTTCAGCTCCGACGTGCTGGCTCCTTAGATGCTAGGAACGCATCGTTTCCTCATCACATTCGCAAATAGTAAACTACCTGCGCGGGGCAAGTCTCGGCAGTCCCGACCAATCAGGTAAACGCTCAAGTCACTGTGATCAGTCCCGACCAATCAGGTGAGCGCTCAAGTCACTGTGATCAGTTCCCGACCAATCAGCTACTCGCTTATGTCGGTATGTTCAGCCTGGAGATGAGATTCTTTTTAGAAGCGCTGGACCTGTCAGACGCCAGCGATAAATTGTGGTCTCCACGTCACTGTAGGTAAAAGGCAAACTGCCGGAGAACATGTCTCTGCCGGCAGTGAAAGACAACCCCCCCCACCGGTGGGGAAGGACAGGCCGTTGGTGGAGGGGAAAGACAGCCTGGGGGAGGAGTTGGGAGGAGGCGAGGTCGGGTGGTTGGCAGGGAAGAACCGCTCCGGGTCCGGCCCGAAAACTAACTCCCCGTCTCGTAGCCGGTCCTCCAGGTCGTAGGCATTGAGCAGGACGGCTGCCTGCCCGCAGTCCTCGTAGGAACTCTCCCGGGACAGGCTTTCGTGGGACAGGCAGTCGCAGGAATCTCGGCGAGGTGGCTCACAAGGCTCCACCCGGGTCAGGCCGCACCCTGGTGTAGGGGTCCTGTGGGTCTGCAGGGAGGAGGATCGGGTGATTTGGCGTGCTCCTCGTGTTTGGTCTGTAGACAAAGAGGAAAACTTGGTTAGGTTTCAGTTCAACAGGGAACGTTACTAGTACTACAGCGTACGCAATTTTGAAGGAAAAAAAAAGGTGGAAAAAACAAACACACAACAAAAACTGGGAAAGTTTCAGTGCACATAAATGGCAATACATTCAGAATTGGTCATGTGGTTTTATTTTATTTTATTTTTTTTTTATTTATTTTATTTTTGTTTGTTCTTAAATGAAAATATCAATTCGTCGCAGAAGAGGCGAAGAACATAGTAAACAAACAGAAAAAAGTTGAAAGGATGCCAAGACAGCAATGTACACATTTATCAAAGAAAAAGTTGACCGCTGTGGCGCAGTCAAGAATGTAAATCAGATTACTTTGTGTGTTTTCAGCTACAGAGGTGAATAACATTTTTGAGTTGTTTTTTTTTTTTCTGTTTTTTTCATTATCGGTTTGAAGAGAATGGGTTGAATTCATTTGGAATTAGGAACCGTTTCGGTTCAAACAGAATGTTTAACAGGACGGAATTAAAAGGAGAAATTGTATCTTTTCATTCAAAGACACGCACCAGTTTGTAAGTGAAAAGGCACACAATACTTATAATTCGTGGTCTTAAAATCATACAGTGCTCTTTCTCCTTGTACCCTTGAGAAAAAAAAGAAGAACAAACAAAAACACTCGTTATAACTTATAAAAGAAAATGTTGACCACATGATCAGTATAAAAAAAAGTCTCATGGGTAAACAGAAAGTAGTAAAATAATGGGATGAAACAGTTTTTTTTTTCTTTTTTTTCTTCTTTGTTTTCCCCCAAGGATCGTTATATACCTACTACCTCCTCTATGTAGTTCGCGAAAAAACCCTTTCCCTCTTCGCCAATCCAGATTTTGGTTCCGTTTCTATGCTAGTCAATCCTTTCGTATATTTCGCTTCATTCCCCCCCCCCCCCCCCCCCCCCCCCCCCCCCCCAGTTTTCACTTCCATTTCAAACACGTAGCACAATTCATCTTCCTTCTCTTTGTTTATGTGACCTTTATCATTTACTGTCAAGATTTCCTTCCATTCTTCTGCGGCTCTGTTCGCTTTCTATTACGGAAATATATCAACATTCATGTGTCTTTCGATTACTCAGCAATTTCATTCCATCCTAGGGGGAAAACCGCTTCTGAATTCATCAACTTTCCTCATCACAATGGTTTTGTGATTTTTTCCCACCCTTTAAACTTCCACCTAACAAACAGTTATCACACTTCACACGAATGACAGCCCTCAGTCCCGGTCTATTTTCTTGCTTATTCAGTGCTGTATTTTCCCCTCTTACATCCAAGCAAGGCGTCCGTTAGAATCCACTGACTTCCTGCTTCCTAGACTTCCACTTCCTCTTTCGTAAAAAAAAAAAAGAAAGAAAAAAAAAGAAAAAAAAATCTGATCCAAATTCATGAACTTCCTTGCTGAGGTGGAACGGATAGTGAGTGGGAAGTGAGAGCAGGTAATACAGTTTGAAGGCAGGGAGGGCCAAGTCACTGTCGAAGGACGAGGAAGGTCAGGCTATGTAGTTAGACACCCGAGGCCAGATCATGTTGGAAGGCCAGGGAGATACAAGTCACCCAGCTGACAAGCCCAGGGCATACCAGTTCTAGAGAAAGGTGGAGATGGGGGTGAGGGGTGGGGGAATAATCAAAAAAGAGGGGGAAAAAAAGGGGGGGGGGGGGGGGGGGGGGGGGGACAGGTAAATATTTCCAGAATAAGTACCAAGTGTTGTGGTCAGTTGACAAAAACCGGCAATTCTGTTCCTACAAAACTTCATTTGCTAAACATTATAACACAACAGGGCATGGGACCAAGCTGTTCAAAGGACACGAGATTATAAAAACAGACATGTACTTGATTAAACCTTTAGGTGCAATCAAACAACACTGATTGCAGTGATAAAAATGGGGTGTATGGAGCAGCGATAGGTATCTATGGTATGACATGAAACAAAGATCAGTTCAGTTCACCTGGTAACAACGTCAACTAATCATCGAGAGTCTAGAAGAATTATCCGACAACCTGTACGGGTGATCAAAATGGCTACCTTCCCCGCCTGAAAGGCACATTTGTAATCGCTGCTTTATTAGTTAGAACTGGACACTGGAACGCGCCATGATGAATAAATCGTCAAGAGCACAAAGTGCTGTTCAGTTATCTGTTGCGGCCCTCGGACGATCTGAATATTAAATTATATATATGACGAGCTTAACAGAAGAGGGAAAAAAAAAAAAAAAAAAAAAAAAAAAAATGGCTAAAGAAAAAAAAAAAAAGGATACATCCGAAGGTGCGGGAGGGACCCAGAGAAATACTGTCCTCAACTGCCGAGAAAACCAGCTGGGAGCAATCCTGCACCACCCTGGGAAGCCTGTGCTGTGTTCACATTGGGTGCAAGGTACGCACAGGGCATTCCACTAAGACATTCAAGGGACATAATTGCTCCTCGGCAGATGCCATGCTGTAATAGCCGGCCACTGGATGAGTCACGAATGATAAAAAGATAGATATAACCAGGCTTAAAGGAGAAAAAAAAAAGAAAAGAAGGAAGAAAAAAAAATGGATTGAGGCTGAAGCATCTCAGAACGGCTAGCGTGGAGACTTCGCCCTTGAAGAACTTACTTACCCAGCTTCTCGCTGCCGTCCAGGAAAGGCAGCAGGTTGTGGTGGCCCTGCCTGGCAGCCTCGTCGTAGGGCGTCCTGAACTTGGTGTTGGCGATGTCCACGTCAGCCCCGTGGCTCACCAGCAGACGCACGGCTTCCACGTGCCCGCGGTACGCCGCCTGGTGGCAGGCCGTGTCGCCGTTGGAAGTCTGCGCGTTGAGGTCGGCGCCGTGCTCGATGAGCAGCCTGCAGGAGACAGACAGGGAGAGGTAATGGTGAGATGTGTGCAGGAGCCTTCCAGTTCGAACAGGTGTATGGTTATGCGTCAGTCCACACTGTCGTCATG